>JAPYYZ010001013.1:0-20600 GCA_030522705.1 Eretmocerus eremicus
CGATCGCCAGCGACTGGCGCCAGAGCGTGCGATTCACCAATCCTTCCCCGAGACGACGCAACGCCTGTCTGGAGGAAGGAGCGATCGAAGCGACGCCTGATGGCGAGAATGTCAGGCATTTTGCGGGCGCGACCGCCGCGGCCGGTAGCTTTCGCGCGCCTTTCGAAGCTTGTGGAAATTCTTGTGTTCTCTTTTTCTCGATGCACTTTATGCCAGAGAATCTCTATAGGATATTAGGAATCTCAACTTCACTCGTGTGGTACTTATTGAGCAAGTTCTCACGACCGCGTGGTCAGTTTTCACGCATCAGTTACCTATTGTTAGATGTAGCTTCCAAATCGAATCTTTCGTTCGATTTTGGAATGGATTTGATTTGACCAATACTGGGACATTTCTAGTCATTTATTGAAACTGTTAATCTCCATAGAAAAGTAGAACCACAAATTTCAATCGATCGAGTTGTTCTGAGTCTAGCGATAGCTATTAGATCATTCATGTTCATAACAATATCTGAACTGATTTTGAACTCATATGAATGGGCCCACGGTTAGATACTTGAAATAGGAAGAAATTTAGACCAATACTCACAACGATTCATTCTCAATTCCATCAAAAGGATGAAGCTGTCTCATTTGGTATACATCCAATCTTCTCCGGTTGGATCACATCAAAGATCTCTTGTCCATAATGAAAATTTCGAATCGGTACAGAAAATTACAAGTTTTAGATCGCTCTTGGTACCTGCATTCACAGTTTGATGAAAAAGTATTTCATTTCAGAGGTGAAAGAATGAGACAACAATCATGTTGGAAACCATACAAAAGTATTCCTTTTTGGTCTATTTATATTGATCATCATGATAATACATTACAAAGGAATGGTGCGTATCTGACCATACACATGAAACATAAGATAAGATAAGATTCATTGTATACTAATTAGTAGAACTAGAAAAATGTCAAGTAGTACACATACTAATCAAAAAAAGCAATATCATGAGTCCACTGCGCGAATGTTCTCGCGCATTAATAAATCCTTAAATCCGTATCAAAGTCCGGAACGTAAAATAACTCTAGGTGCAAAATCTACATCAAAATTCAGCGAGCCAAGAGAAATGCTCGCTGCGGTCCACGTAGTATGGTAAAAAAAATCGTCTGGCTGAGAGTTTTCTTGTGATACCCAGACAATGATACGAGCTCACGCGTAGCCACGCGTGAACCCTTTTATAGAAGACTTGAGAACTCGAGCTGGAGTGCGTTTAATCTATGAAACGCGTATGTAGAAAATTATCTCGACGAGAGCAATTTGAAGTATCATTCCTCTTCAGTCGTCCACGTGTTTCAACGCTAATGCGCGAGCCGCGCGTATTTACAGTGGTGCTCGAGTATCTTCAGGAGCTGCTTATGCGCCCTCGGAGTTGGCCGCCTTGCTCTTGACGTACTCCTCGAGCTCCGCGTCGAGCTCCTCGGCCGTTGGCTGCTTTCGAGTCTGTCCCCGGGCGGCACCGCCCCCGCGGCCACGGGAAGGCCTGTCTCCAGTGCCGCGACCGCGGCCTCCGCGACCACCGCTGAACGAGCCTCTGCCTCCGCGGCCTCTGAACGAACCTCTAGGTTTGAAGCCACCGCCGCCAGCGCTGGAGCCGATTCGAGAGCCGCGGATTCCACCCGATGGGATTTCAGATGTGGCCAGCTGGATGTTCATCTCACGGCCGTCAAGAGGCACGCCGTTGTACTGCTTCATGGCCTGAAATAATTCAAAGGTAGTTTCAGATACTCAAATTTGATGAGATTGATCTTCGGATCAGGGAGATGCGCATTCAATTTGAGCATTTTGGAGGCTTTTGGTGATGGATTGGCCTCGAGGTCTGTAATATTAACTTGGGAAACTATTTTTCGAGAGAATTTCGAGTGTTTTTCTCGAGCATTGTAGTTCTCGTCAGTGAATTCAAAACATGCAAGAAGACATTATGGATGAGAAGATTGTGATGATTGGTTCAAAATCCTATGGTAGATTTAAGACTCTTATCAGAGCAATTCAGTATCTACTCAACAAAAATGTAGTTTCAATCAAGTTTATTTTTATTTAAGGCATACTACTTCAGGTGAAATTCCAATATCTCTAAATCTCTTCGACTGAGTTTGCATTCAACTCAGTCAATTTTGAGTGAGATTCCTGCCACTCGAAGGTTTCGACTGGAAGGAATCCTAGTCGAATCGACTGACTTTGCGCAAAGTCAGGCGAAGAAATTTAGAGAGATACCTATAGTGAAAATATCAATAGACAGAATGATGAACTTGTTTCTCTTCCATACTCATCTCGATTTCTCAATAGACAACATTCGAGTTTTAGTCACAATTGAATTTCAATCATGGGTACAGAGCAGAGGTAGGCTCCATAACTGAATTCAGATGGTGGACTCAACTTATAGTCCAGACAAATGTAAAAGTTCATTTCAAAAACTTTAGTACTCAACAGAATCTACTTTTGTAATGAAATGAAAGCTCGATTACTGAAGTGAACATGTGTTGACCTAATCTAAGATTTCCAGAATCAAGCTGAGAAAAACGCCAGAAAATTCCAAATTTGTTGGCAGATTCATAAGAAACTCAAAGCAAGCATCGCTTGTAAATGCGCATTTCCCGTTGTCAATAATTCGCAGTCGTGTCCAACAAGATGAACATTCAACCAATCCCAAGTATCTCACTGAAGTTAAAATGTACGTTCCAGTCGAGACTATCCTCACCTTGATGGCATCGGCTCTCCTCTCAAAAATGAGATCGGCAGATCCGAGCGACCTTCCCGATCTGTCATAGTGAACTCCGGCGCTCTTGAGCGGTCCAAACTCGTTGAAAAGCTCCAAAATGTCGGAATCCGTCACGCCAAAGTCCAGATTGGACACGATGAGCTTGGTGGTGTCGCTCGAGGAGGATCCGTATCTGCGCGAGGGGGAGCCACTGCTGCCAAAGAATGCCTCGCGTTTGCTACTGCTGTAGCCGTTACCGTAGCTGCTGGTGGACCTGCCGCGACTTGAATAGCTGGAACTGCTGCGGGATATTCCACCGCGACCACGACCACGGAATACCCCGGTCGGTCTGCGGGTACTTCCTCGACGGCTGCCTATTCCGCTGCTGAACTTGCCTATGGCGCCGCCACCGCCGCCACCGCGACGACTTCCGCCGGCTCCGCGCCTGCTGCCGCGGCTCTGCTTTATGAAATCGTCCAGGCTCACGTCCATTCTGGGGTTTTGGCGACGGCTTACTACGTCGTAAAATTACACCTGCAAAAGAGGACGAGAGTGTGGTGAAAACTGGCGGGGAGAAATTTTAAATAGAGCTTTCGATCACGAGATTTTGCAGAATTATTTGGTAGGTGTTGGGCATAGTTAGAGGATATCGTGCAGGGCTACTTCTTCAACTATAGATTCTATAAAAATTGGTTCACTTGGCTGGGAACATTGGAGGTACAGAAAATGTTTCAAAGTCATCAAAGAAACAGAGTTATCCTTACAATTTGATCACATATTTATTACTACATCTACACCAACTCTGGTACAAAGGTGACTAGTTTCGTAAAAATTCTTTGCGATACCATTTATACACCACACTGCATGTATCTATCGGGTCAAAACACGGTAAAACTAAATCTGCAGCCTTTGCAGATTTAGTTCGACCGGATGTGTTTCAGCCTAGACCTAACAAATAAAATTTTCTCTTCAAAGTATCAAAGTACGCAGTTACGTACTTTGATACTTTCAAGAAAAATTCGAGGATGATTCAGGGTAAGCATCGGCAAAACAGCGGAGTTCCTCGTCACTTAGATAGTCGATTACTGACTCTGTACACTCTCCTATCCACTCGATTTCACTGAAATGCGTGCAGATCATCTTCTTGAAACTGCATTCTGCAGCCCAGATAAGCTCTTTCCTTCTGACTGCACGCCACTTCACCATTTCGTACAGAGTGGAATTTCCAAATCTGGTGTTTCGCATCGCTTGCATTTCTGGCTCCCAGTCAGGATCATTAGCAAGCTCATCACCTTCGTAATCTGTTCTCGAATTTAGAAGTTCTTGAAGCAACATCAGATTGAGTGGACTCAATGAGAAGAGCCCAGAGAAACAATGAGTACGCGTTTGCAGGTGAGTGAGGAACAGATGAAACAGCTCTACTCGAGGTAAATGACTAGACGTGATTTCGAGGAAGTACGAGATGACGGTACGTCCGCTGCGGTCTTCTACGTCTACATCAGCACCACAACTCAGAAGAGCTTTCAGAGCAGGAAGGTTTATGGGCCAGTAGGCTTGGTGAAGCGCTGCACGCCCTGATGCGTTTTTTGCATTTAAACTGCAGCCTCGCTCCAGTAGTTTGACGAAAATCCGATAGAGGTACGTTTCATCCGCCTGAAGAGACAAATGTATCAAGTTGATAGGTTGATTGGTCGTTTATAATTGAAAAATGATGAGAATTTGAAGATCAAGCAAACACTTATGAATACTGAAAAACTGAACAATAAGTACACCGAAAGCCTCACTAAATCAAATCGTTTCTATCACGGAACGGTAAGCCAATAATAGACCAAGGATACGCAATATGAAATATGTAACGCAAATTCACCTGCAAATTCAATGATAATATTCTGTGCACAAAAGTTTCTCCATAGCTAGATCTGGCAGTCGCATCAGCGCCAGCTTTCAGAAGAATGTCAACCATGTTCTCATGACATAATTTGATAGCTAATTCAAGAGGTCGACGTTGCGTCACTGGATCTGGACTGCTGAAATCAGCTCCGTGTTCCAAAGCTGTTTGTAAGATTTTTGGTTGATTGTTGACTATGAGGAATTCCACAAGAGTTTCTCCGTATATATTCCTTTTATTTGGATCTGCTCCATGTTCCAAAAGTTTTGAGGATATACTTGTTCGCGCTGCCTTAGAGATACAAGCTAGATGCAATGGTGTGCAACCAGATGAGTTTACTGCATTTGTGTCTGCTTTGTGTGCCAATAACAGATCAATTAGATCACTATTTCTCTTTTCTACAGCAATATGCAATGGTGTATAGCCAGAGAATTTTGATGCAAGAAAATGAACTGGGTGATTAATATCAACTCCAGTAGACAGAAAGTCTTTGATCACACTAATCCAATTCTTCAAACAAGCAATGTGGAAGTATGTTAGACCCTTGTTGTCCATAGGATTTGTGATTTTAGCATTTTTATGAGATAAAATCATTCCAAGTATTCTGTCACTCTTGGCTTGTAAGGCTAAGCGCAAAGGAGTGAGTTGCTTGTCATTAGTCAAACTGAGATCACAATTATAGAACAGAAGTTCTTTTACAATATCTGAGTTTGCAGAGGAGCAGGCAAGATGAAGTGGAGTAAAGCCATGACCATCTTGGATATTTACTTGAGCTCCATTACCTAACAATACTTTGACGGTACCAAGATTACCATATTTTACTGCAAAGTGCAATGGACTAAATCTTGGCCACAAAGGACACTTCAGTATGGTAGTATCATCGATGCTCATTCCTTGCTCTACCAATTTTTTTACTGCACAATAGTCATCACAGATGCAGGCAACATGTAAAATAGACAAATTCATATCTTCATCAACAAGTGTGAATTTTCTCAACTTTAAATATTGCCAAAACAAATTCACGATTTGATTGCGTATTTTTGAACTCAATTTAAAAGCATAGATTAGAGGTATCTTATTTTGAAAGTCTTTGGCATCAATCTTAGCTCCATGATGCAACAATAACGATACTGATTCACAGCTAGCAAATTTTACAGCAAAATGTAATGGGGTAAAAAGAGCATAACTTTGTGAATTTAAATTAACAGAATCATTTATGTTACATCCTGAGTTTATGAAGGCTTCTACAAGGCCTACATCATTTTTCATACATGCAATGTGAAAGTGAGAAAGCCCAGCATTGTCAAGTGGATTCTCTACTTTTGGTAAGTGATATGATAAAACTAGCCTGATGAGTTCCTCATTATTTGTAATATTAGCTTCATGTAGCGGGGTTAACTCATTGGTGTTTTGTATAGTGATGTCAGCACCAAATTCAAGTAGTACTCTTGAGGTTTCTATACTGTTTGATCTGATAGAAAAGTGCAAGGGAGCATCATTGGACTCAGTGATCAAGTTCACATAAACTCCACTATTCAAAAATGTTTTCACTAGATCTATGTTATGAGAAGAGCAGACAATATGAAAATGAGAAATCCCATGAACATCAGTAGGATTTGTATGAAGCTGTCCATGAAATGACAAAATCTTTTGTACAATCTTAGAGTTATTTCTTAGTTCAGCAAGATGTAATGGGGATCTGCCATTTACATCTTGAGCAAAAAAATCTGCTCCATTCTTCAAAAGTAATTCTACAATGTCTTCATTACCACATTCTACAGCTAAATGGATTGGACTATAACCCTGAGGAAAACACACTGGGTAGTTTGATGGGATACAACTGTTGACATTCACTCCTTTTCTAAGTAAAACTTGAATTGAATCCAAATCAGCACTTGCACAGGCAGAAAAAAGTTCCAACACATCTGGATCAACTGCTTCTTCAGTTTTTTTCATGAGCTCTGTTGTGATGAATTTCATGATAGTATTGTCTAGGAGTTGTTTATGGGCTGCTAGTAAGAATGGACTCAATCCATCAATGTCTGGGAGGCTCAGATTGGCATCATTTTTTACAAGAAATCTAATCATGGTTAGACATTTCTTTTGTACTGCCACATGGAGGGGCGTGCAACCTGGCCACATGGGGGACAATGGGCTGATGCATGTGTTCACATCCAAACCCCTTTGTATGAGCTTGTCTAACCGTTGATAGTCTACATTTATCACAGATCCAATATGCAGTAAAGAAATTCCATCTAGATTAGTGAAATTTGGTTGATTAGCATTCAATTTTAGAAGCATCATCTCTATGAGGCAACCATCACCCTTCTTCAATGCAATGTGGAAAGGGGAAAACCCAGTAGAATTTTTGGCATCAATTCTTGCTTTGAATTCTAGAAGCACACTCACTGTTTTGATGCATGAGTATTTTGAAGCTATGTGTAAAGAAGTATAACCAGACCAATATGGAGAATCCAGTTCCAAAGGGTCATCAACTCGGACTCCAAATTCCAAGAACTTCCTCACTATTTGATGTAAATCTCTGTAACATGCTATATGAAAATGAGATAACCCATAATTATTGATTGGGTTACTGGACACATTCTCATTATTGAGTATCAACAATCTATCCAGAATGTGGAGCATCTTTGCTTCTTTGTGAGGATTCAATTTTTTTCTCCTAAGCATGATCATATTGAGACCCAAATGTAATGGAGTTTGCCCTCCAGCATTTCTGATTGTATAATCTGCACCATATTGAATCAAGGCTTGGATAGCTGATAGGTTGATGAATTCAACAGCGAAATGAAGTGGAGAGTAGCCTTGGAATGATGGAGAGTTTGCACTGACAGAATTATTGACAGCTAAATTGTTTTGAATGATCCATATTTTCCTCATTTCCAATCGGCATTCGTCTGTCACAGAGTACTTTCGTTTGCACATGGAATAGAAGTGAGATAAATTTTGGTCATCATCAAGGGTAGAACAGCCACCATTTCTATTTGTCGTTGCTGCTCTTTCTGAGTTCATGATAAACTCTAGTTCTTCAAGAGCGTCCAATATCATGCAGGTAGTAAAACACCTTTTAAAGATAAAAAGTACATAATAACACAGCTTACAATTAGTTACAAGCTCTCTAAGTAGAATCAAGAGAAATTGCTCACGCTTTCAATTAGCAGCATACTTCTTGAATACCATGTTTAAGGAGGCCACTTGGTCTCAGACCCAGAATTAAAGTCATTCATTATATTGGAATTCTATCCACTTCAACTTTTTAGAGCCAGAAAAAAAACGATTGAACAATTCATTCTTCATAGATAACCGGCATCACAGCAGCAGAACAGAATTGATCAACTCGCCATGATGATAAATATTGGCAGACGACGCGTGGGAATGAATTCGTCTAACCTGACGCGCCTTTCTTCTCCGAGTCAATTGTCAAATTTCATGAATGAAATGTAGTCTATAAGATCACGGGAATCGCAGAAAATTCTGTAGACTAATATTGCGGGACTAACGAACACAAACCAAATTATTTGGGACTACTAAAAAATTCAACGATTGCTGTGTTGGATAAATTCATGTAGGATAGATAAAGATAGCTACGGATGGTTTTGTTGGTTTTGATGACAGATTGTGACGTCAATGGACGTCACCATACTCGTGCTACCCCGAAACGCCCTTTCTCTGCTGCACTGACGCTAATAGCGTCTATTTCTAACCATGGGAGGAGGACAAAACGGGCTGACAGTAGATTCTTCGAAATAATCAATAAAACGGTGAAATTAGCTACTCAACATCAGGTGAGTTACATACATTATAAAATCTTCTTTGTGTTTGACTACTAAGGAAGATGAAACTTTTACTGTAAAGGAAGATAGTTCATTGTTTATATCCTGTGGGTATAGGAGCTTTTATTTGGATGAGCTACATTTTCATTACGGACATGTACCTTGACATTTCTACAATCTTGAAATGATTCTCCTTCAGTTTCACAGTTGATTTATCATATCTCTTTGATAGAAAAACTACGGGAATATCAAATGAAAAATGGAATTCTATAAAATTTTTCAACCCTAACCCTATCAACCTTTCATTAAAACTTTATCTGGAGTAACCATCTTAAATTTCAATCATTCAAGATGAATCTCTCAATATCTTGCAGGAAAACCTATACATCATTTGAAGAGCAAAACAACCAAGATGGCGCGATATACAGGACAAGAGAAAGGCTACAGTATGAAATTGATTGACACTCTTTACAGTAAGGTACCAGCATTTACAGATCTCTTTGACGAAGAAACTTGGTATATCTTTGTGACTTGTTTCGTTATTTGCACAATCACGGTTGCATTTATACTTTCCCGATTTATTACTATCAAGCCAGTGGAATGAACCAGAGCTTGTCATGATATAATGATGAAATGATCAAGTGATTGACTACTTATAATTTGCCCTGTAAAGAAATTTAATATTGAGCTCATTTCAGGACAGTGCAAGGGATCTCCATTATTTATACCAAAGACTTTCCAAGATTCTAGTTGTACATGTCTTGGACTCTAATGAGATCATACTGAAATGAGATTTTTTCTCCATTTATTCAAACTAACATGAAATCACAATTAAAAAGTTATTTTAATGAAAATTGCACTTCATTGCAACAATCTGAGTCAATTTTCTCTTTTGAATGGGATATTCTTCCATAAATTCAAAGTAGAATCAAGTTATTTGGAACAAAAGAGCAAGCATATGTATTACGTATTATCAACTACATAGTTCTAAGACTACATCATGGTATGAATGTAACCTTTTCTACAAAATAACGAGCACTTCTGTTGAATCAAATTGTTAAGAAGATGAACAATCATGTCATAACCTTCCTAGTCATGCAATCTTTGAATCTAAAAGTTATTCTAGTCAAATGAAGAGCTGCAAGATATCATCAATAAAAGTATATGTCCTCAGGGATACCAATGTATAATCAGTTGATGATAACAAAATTCAGGATACTGAGATTACAATGAAATTGTTGCATTTACCTGGTTTTTATTCATTCTATTTTCCTGGATGCCTAAGTTGGATAAAATATTTACAACACTCTTGTGACATTCAAACGAAGAAAATAGCTCCACCGTCAATTCAGATTTGAAATTATGAACAGAAGCCAAGGTTTAGCAGAACCCTTTCCCAAATTCATAAGGTCAAATCAGTGAGATAATTCCAAAGAACTTTTGTAAGTATCACAGGAATAATGTCTGCCTCGCAGAAAATATCCTGATCAAAAAACTGGAAAATGCTTGCTACTGGAAATCATCAATGACATGATGCAGTTTATTAACTTCTTTCTCACGTTTGATACTTGACCTTAGAGGTGAAAGAATCACTGTCCATATCTAGACATTATTAATATTCATATCAAGTAACATTTTATGAGTTGCATCATTCACGTTAGGTAAGAATTGGGGGAGAAATTTGTTAACATGATTCATCTTGCTTGGGGATAGTTTTTCCAAGTTTCGCGATCTCGACTGTTTGAACAGTCTGAATCGACATTGTCAGAAACTTGAACAAAGCAAGGATAATCTCAACCAAAAATAGTGAACCAATTTGTGTCACATTTTCAACATGGGCATGAGCACTTATCAAACTTGCCACACACAGACTTCGGGCATGCCATTATTTTTCTATTTCGCCGGAAACACGTAAAAATTCCATCTGATCAAGAAGAATGTGCCGCACACGTGGTTCACTGTACGAAGAAAAAACAGAACAAAAATCACAGCCACAGCTTGACGGTCACCTTTCCGCGTCAACTTGCCCGAACCCGAACCCGCCATCCGCCCGCGTCGCGTCATCCCTCAAAAACTCGGGCACTCATAATTCAAAGACGATCAAACAATCGGGGAAAAGCTGCAGATTTTTTGCGGAAACCAAATTACATACCCAGAGATTTCCGCGACCACGTAAATCGCACTAAAAACTCTTGGAGGGATGGCGCCCACATGGTTAAGGTTATGAGACCATCCCGGAAAGCAAGCACAAGCACGATATCCTCCAGAGAAGTTCGGGTTGTTGAAGCACGATATCATCGAGATTATGAGGATGGAGAAGAACAATACTCACGCTGCACTCGGATAAGCTGCGAAACGATTTCCTGGACAAACACTGTCGGACACCGGCTTCGGCAAACCCACGCGGCGGCTTGTACCAACTTTCGGAGCTTGCTGCCGCGAAGATGCTGCTGCTCGATCGAACGAGCGGGGGGCGGTGAGGGGAAGGAAAGTTAGGATGGGTGGCCACGCATGCGCTTTTCAGCGACAGCTGATACACGCACACCGTTGCAGCAGTTGTGACGCGTTTGAGAATCGCTGAGAATCGCAGCGAGCTCATCGCAAATTTTTCAGGAATCTTGTGAGGACATCCCAGGATTGCCCTCTCACTAGCTCCTGCTCGTCGATGAAGAGTCAATGAGACTCGTCGCAAGCACCGAAGACGCGAAGCCATGGCGAGGTGAGAGTTTGATCGTTGCTTACGGGATACTCGTACTCTGGTGAACCTGCCTTTGTTTTGCGTTATTCGCGGATCAAGCCCGTCAGTTTTCTGTCACTCATCAGATCTGTTTTATTTACTTTTGACACTTCTGTTCCATCGCATTTATTTTGTTTTACATCAGCAATTTGTTGTTCTGTTGGTAGTGCTTCAGAGCTGACACTCGTTTTGTTGATATTGACTATCAGGTTCTTGTTTCATAAGGTTGGACGGAGCATGCAGTAATGAAATTTGCACCATGTGAAGATGACTTATTGTTTCAGGAATCAAAAGGGTACCATGCAGGACAAGGTTTCTGGCACAATGTCTTTGAGGTCTTGACAAGTAAGTGCAGACCCCTAAATACGATATCAAATGATTTTTGTCCTGGGCCGTAGGACGTTTCATGCTCTCCACCAATCACCTAGTCCAGAGCTTATTACACATTTGTTGTATTTGCGTAATTACAACCGTTGTGTGAATTGAAAATCATCTTGAGACATTTTCCAATCATCTCATTCATCTTCTCATGATAAGCCATTTACTAGTTCATCAGAATTTTATTGCTCTCTTGTGTAGGCCTTTCATGAACTACCTCTATCAAAGAAACAAACTTCTTAACTCATTTATACCCTGTATGTCGTTTTCAATCCACATAGATAACTTCCATTTGAGCCATTTAACTTTCTGGGATGTGAGAACTTTTCAACACTGCATAGCTCATTTTGAAGCTTGCTTAAATACCTGCAAAATGAGCTATAGTACACAAAGATTTATTGACATGGAAGAAGTCATGGTTTCATCCAAACATTTTGGCCACTAGTTGAATAATTTGATGCAAAAAAGGATTAAGCTTACATCTAAATGGACTTAGAATCACCAAGAAAATTCTGCTTGTCACAACTTTGAGACTCTGTGCATTGGTCTTTGAATTGATTGGCCAATTTCCTGGTTTTGAATAGCACTTTTTTTGCAAGTATCATGAGTTGGAGGTCATTATTGGAGGTGTCAAATGCTCATGAAGATAGGTATTATTCATTAAAGCAAAAGTCAAATGGTATAAAAAACATCAAGATATGCCACATCAATTGCAGGACAATTTTTTGAAAAATCCATTCCTCATGAAGTCTACTCCTTGAATATATGAGATATGTTTCAGTTTCCTGATTCAAACTCAATTATGATCTATCGCTGAGCTCATGAATCCCAGTTTCATGGTACAGGGTGACTATCAATTCATCAAATAGGGAGTTTTGTAGAAAAATTAGAATAGTTACCCCATGAATTCTCATCTAATTTCAATATCTTCTTTCTAACTTCGACTTTTATTCCTTTACCAGCAACTAACATTTCTTAATAAATCTCTCGAGATGAATAGGTGACTGAAGCATGACTGCAGTGAATGTTGAAAGTAATATTGAAAATAATATGGAAAAAATCGTAAATGGGCGCATACTCTAGTACATACAAATGTTTAAATTTTTATTTGGCATTTGGTACAGCTGTCATATTCACACGAGATAAAAATTGAATTTCTCTCAAATTACGGAACACTCTCGTGTATATAAGCTAATATTTCTAGTCAGACAAATCTGAAGCTTGAGAAAACATTTACGTAGAGGGAGCTGGGTCTCGATATTGGTAAATATTCACCGATCATTCTAACAATATTGCCGATGCAAGACTCGAGTCGACGTTTTGTAATGTCGATCAAATCAACGAAATAGTCTACTCGTAGCTTCATGACGATCACATATTGAATTTTTTTTTGAGCTTTCAAGTAAACTCAAAATTCGATTCGTAACTTTGTAAGCTTGGAATCCGAGCTACTACAAAACAGACGATAGGATCAGAGAATGTCAAATTGCTCTTTACTCTATAACGAGATTCACGAAAGTGCGCGGCAATTGCAACGACTTTGGTAGTGCTTTGTCATACCGTGTATGACTTACCGAGCTTGAAACTCATACGAATTTGTGCCCAGACGAAAATACTTGGATGCTAAAGCTATTAGACTTTCTCATACTAAGAATAAGAATCAATTCATCAGAAAGTTTCAGTCAAGAAATCGGAATTCCAGTGGTAGCTTATAAATATTCAAGAATCTGGAGCTATTACATCTGCAACATTCTTCTCGGAATTCGTTGGGAAACTTGCTCGTAGTTGTCAGTAATCTTCAGTCCAAAAAGTTGCCGGATTTCAACGGATTTCATCCACAAGACGGAATAATTTATCAAACTCAACACCAAGACGGACGTATCGCCCCAGCCATTCGGATAAGTGCTTCTCTGCCCGCAAGTGAACCGATCAGCTCATAGTCATCAGCTCACGTGTAGTCATTATCTCGAGGAAAGCCAAGTCGAACTGTCGAGACCCAATGCCACCCACCAATCGGAAAGCTATAAAGAATTGCAAGCCGAGCGAGCGCCCATAACTGGAGAGATAATCCGCAGCAATATAGTTATTTTGTGTGTGCAGAGGGAGATCGGCAGGGCCGATCGGTATTCCATGCATCACCAGCAGCGCCATCTTGACTGAAACACCGCGATGCACGACAACGAGCTGGACGAGGACCCGCGTCTCGTGCTTCACAACATGGTGGCCAACGGCTCGTCGAATCCGGACTCGAAGTCGGAGCACTACATCGCAGCGATCGAGCGCTACCTGGACGAGAGCGACGAGCGCGACGCCAACGAGCAAGACTCGAGGGGTCGAACGGCTCTTCACGTGGCGGTTCAGTGCAGCAACGTCGAGGCAATGGCCGCCCTTTTGATGGTCGGAGCGGACGTCAACGTGGCCGACTTGAGATGCAAGAGCCCCTTCACTTACTGCCTCGACAAGTACGACATGCGCAACTACGACTGCAACCACATGTTCTTCACCATATTCGGACACGTGCACAAGCTACTGGCCATCGGGCTGCCCGTTAGCAAAGAGAACAGACGTTGTTATATAAAAGCCAGGGAGAGGTACACTTTTAACGAGAAGCAGCTTCAGCTAAGCTACGACGCGGAGCTCGACAAGATGGAGGACGTGGTCATCGACAGCCATACCACATTGAGGGATGCCCTCTATCAGGGGCCCGACGCCATTGCCATGTCGATGGTGAAGCGGAGGACGATCGAGGATATACTCACGGCTAGTGATTTTTACGAGGAGTTTCCGAAATTTTGTTGCCTGCTAAAGCTGCAGTACCGGCGCGGAGTCACTAGACGGAAACTCATGCAACCCGTCAAAGAGGTTATGATACAGCTGCTTGGTTTCAAATTGCCTGACCCCTGCACCGAGGCTATCATCAGGCATCTCGATGATGGAGATCTGATAAACCTCTTCAAGTTGAAGCAGAGCAATGAAAAAGAGGACTGAGGCTTGTCGATCCGTCTCGAATCTGGGTAGAATTGATTTAATCAATTAGCATTCCAAGTATTCGTCTATTGGGCATTCATTGTCGAGGTCGGACTCTGGTTGTAGAGACTTTCTAAGTGTAAAAACTCTGTCAGATGTTTTTGCGTCAACTCCTTTTTTATGACTTGTAGAAGATGAGCAAACGGATGGAATTTTTGCGAATTCTCCATTTAGAAACTTTTATTTGCAGCTGTATCGGTCGCATTAATAGTGTGACGTATTATTGCATTTATGATCCATTAACCACAACTGTCTTGATTCCTAAATCTATTTTCTTCGCAAATTTCGTATTTTACGAGCATATTGCACCACGAGATGCACGATCTCTTCTTGATTAGAGCCGTAGAAGTACTGTAAACAGACAATGCTTCGACACTTGTATTTAAATCGTGCAGTATAATTTTTGATGATGGGTTTGAAATTGGATGAATAGCCACGCTGTATCCGATTTCATTTGAAAATTCACGATTAACTTGATGGCGAATGAGGACCATTTATTCCACTTCTGAATGTTGAGTCCATGCGTCAGTTTGGAGATCTTTCATCTTTTACCATTAAGGAAAAAATTTCTGGAAAATAGCTATTTCTATGGAAAACTCGGGATCGCATCGAGGTATTGAAGCAGCGCGGCGTGAATTGGACTCTGAATGCCTCAACCGTTACCTAGGATTTGATAGCAACTGTGCTGGAAGTCAATAGAACGGAAAGCCACTCTGAAAGTTGCTTCCAATGAAAATTCCCCAGTGAACAACTCATAGTGATGACATAAATCAATTTAAAATGATTTGTCAAACATTTAGGTTTCAAAAAATTCTATCTATTTTGGGATGGTACCGGGAGTTATGAAATTTTCATTCTAATAAATTATAAGTCTCAGCATGACACCAACTTTTTTTCAAAATATTTCTGATTATAATGTCGTATTGGATCAGTTAGATCTACTCTCTGAACAGTCAGTCCAGAAGTTGTTTTTCTGCTTCATATTGGAGGAATCTTATCGAAATATGAACGATCCTTCCTCAGTTTATCAATTTCTTTCTATGTGATCATTGTAAATATCTGTAAGTAGACATCAATAAACGAGAAGCATCTCGATGCTTATGGGTGATTTTGAGATCTTATATGATTGAATATTTTTTTCTACAGAGTAAACAATGGAATACTTTAAAAATTTATAGAAAATGCCTCTATCTACAGAAAGCAAAGTTTCATCAGGTAGTTTCGTCAAAGATCCCTATATGCACGTAGATGTTATTTATTATTTTCTACACCCAATCGTTGGAAGGCGTGGAAAGTTTTGATGGAGTTGTCGAACTGGCTTGCAATCTAAAAGAATCTAATACAGTCACTGATCCACTCACAAACTTTGTAAGAATCAGCCTACTCGGTGGATTTTTTTGTGATAGTTTTTACCGTCGACCGCGCTCGTTTTCTATACTACACAATTTTTTTTTAGTTTACAGAGACAACGAGTTTGAATGTTTGCTTTTAAAAACAGATATTTGTCAGTAGAAAAATCACGAGTATTGAGTTCAACTCAGCTTGGAGTGATTAATAAAATCGATGTTTCTCTTCAACTTTACCGCTAATACCTATTTCAAGGTTTCACATTTTAATTATTTGAATTCTTGAATAGCCTAGTAAAGAAGTTGATGAATAGTGGGTCATTCTTGTGACCACAAAAAGAAATAGTTCCGAATACGCGGGATTTTCTTTCAGAATAATAAACGCCAACTTCGATCCGCTCATAAAATTATGTAAACATAATTTTCTAAATAGAAAAGTACTTTCTGAATACAAAATCGCAAATGATGGCTGTGATGTATGCAACCCGCATCACTAATCGACAATTAGGAGGAAATTGTTGACAAGGAAAAAATTGTCGTAAATTTTGTAATCCTTCGGCACTGGTCACACGAAAGGCCCAGAAGCTAAGCTTTGACCGTCTAGAATAGTAATGAATGTTATTATTACTATTGCACATCAAAATTCACAATCACATTTAGTACGATTTATAATCATTATAGGAATCAATATCCATTTTCTTCAAAACATATAAATATATAAATCCTTGCTACATTCAATCAAACATGTGGTACAATGATACTCGTAACCTTAACATAATCTTATTCAGTATAATTACATTAAATTAGAGATCTCACTCGTAAGCATTCCAAAATGTACAAAATTGTTCCTTATATATTACAACTATCATAGGCGAAACACCCTAGAAAGGGAAAACAAGCTGCAGCCAAATAACAGCAAAGCTGAAGCCATTGTAGTCACTCCTCCGCTTTTTGTGAGCAGAAGTAACGCTCCCCACATTTTCAGCTCAATCTTCGACGGATCCAATTTTGTTCTACAATTTAACAATACGAAATCAGAGGTTGTCACATAAGCAACAAACAGTGATCAGTTGCGTGATATAAATTTTGGAAAAGAATTCGAAGGACTCAAGATGATTTTTCGGGCGAAACCCTTAGTTTTCTTTAAGATGGATAACTCTGCCAAAAATTCGATATCCGTGGGTCATAAACAACTTTAAATCGAATACCTTAGAGTTCTGCATTGGCTCTTCTGACTTGTCTCAATATATAAAATGTAATATAAACTGGGACTCTAAGCTTGATCCATATTGATTTAGAAATATGCCTTGAAAATGAGATTCGGGAGATCGATGCTTCTTAGCGAATAATCCACCCTTACTCCCTTGGGTTCTTTCTGAGCTTCACACCCTCGAAAATTATCAGAAGGAGTATATATTTGATGTAAGAGAAACTAAACTTTCAAAAAATTGGTCAAAATTGTGCGAGATGTTCTTATGATTGGCGTGATTACTTTGAGAGCAGCTGCTCTCTAGAGAGTAACTTTTTTTAGATCGAATGTTCTCAAACTAGTGACGGAAATCTGAGATTCTACATTAATGAAAAAACTGAAATTTGTTCATTTTAATATTAAACGAATGTGGGAAATCAATTGAGAATCGATGGTTCATTAATTCCTCCATTTCGTTGGAGGTTTGAGATGCTCCACGAGGTGCAACTTTTGTTGTTTTCGGTCGCGAGCAGTTTTCAATTTTGGCCTTTCCTGCTCTTTCTCTTTTTTTGGATTCATCTGGGCGGTTTCAGCAAAAGAATTTTTTTTCAATACCGTAAACTTTGGAGTAGCTTAGAGTCAGGGGTTCGAAAAAGCCATATCGTGATGTCTCGCACAGATATAGATCCAAACAGAGCGAGCAGCGCGGGATATGGAACCGACATTTTCGCCTAATTTCCAGTGAAATTTTTCAGGGCAGTTCTGCATTATGAATATGACAATTGTAGACAGAACATGACAGAAAGAGCACCCAGAAATATATCGAAAATGATTTTGTTCAGAATCTGTATAGTACCTCGAGCGCTCAAAAAGAGTCGTTAAATAACCAAATAAAAAAAAGACCGTTGGTTTTGTCTCATTTGGGCGTTTCAAGATCGAACCGATTCTTAAAAAGTTCCGATCAAATGATGCCGACAAATTGAAAAAATTGTCACTCATGAAGAAAATAACTTACCCTTGTTTCAAATTTCCGTCATAGTTTTTACTAGCCATGAAAACTGTAGCCTCCTTGACGTCGACAACCCATTTTCCAATATTGAGGTCTTTTTGCTCTTTACCCTCGAAATTCATCAGAAGTACTATGCTCTCATATTTGAGTTGTCGCTTCACCACCAAAGTGTTATTAGCGAAATTGTGGACCTCCAGTGTTCCATTTGCCAAAATCACCGACGTATTTCTTAATTTAACCAACTCCTTGTAATGACTGAGGAATGAGTTCGTATCGTTCTGTTCTACTTCCACGTTTTTGGTTGGATAATTATTTTGAGGTATATTCCAATCCTCTTGGCCGTTGCAGCTATCGCAGAATCCTGCAATTCAAATTTGAGTATGCTCGTCACTGCAGTATGATCCAATGATGCCAGAAAGTCTGTCACAGTTGCAAAAAAAACAAGTAGCGATAACTCATATTACTGAGGCCCATGATATTGTTAATAAATTTTCCCATTTCGGTATTTTTCAAGAGTTCCGTAATTCACTGTGCAACTATCATCGAATCTCGTTAATTGTTTTGCTTTTTTATACAAAATCGAACAATGAGGATTGGCATGCATCATAACTTACAACTTATATAGATCAAGATGAAAATTATATCGTGTTAGAACGGCATTATCTTCAACGTTGATTCCAATTCCTCGAAATTTGAAGATATTTCTAGTATGATGTTAGCTACTTGATAATAAACGATATAGTCAACGGGAATGGAACCCGATTGGTCGTATGTCAGTCTGGATTCAGATCTCAAACTCTTTCAATATAATAATGTGCATCAAGTGCATACTGTCCTCTACAGATTTTATCGAACTGGAATATTCATTTTAATATCACATGGCTCAGAATGACTGGCTGGACAATTGACGTTGTGAGCATGGTCAGTATGCGGATGATTCCGCCAAAACTGCACGATGGGCTGCCCAGGGCTAGTAATTATCAGATAGAAAAATGGGAAAATATTTTTAGTTCAGCACTTCTGCATTATGTAATCTATCGAAAAGTGTATATCACATTAATTTTGGCGAGGAAAATTCATATTCTCTTGGCTCCAGACGATCACAATTAGCCGAAATGTCCCGATCGTAGGAACAAAAAAAATTGGCCCCAGATGTGATATTTGTATCCTGACTCTGTAGTTGTCGTATGCAATTTGATGAAAATGTCGAGCAAAATTTTTTTCTGATTGATCTTGTTATGCAATAGTGTTCTGTATTCGAAAAAGTTGATTCGAAATTCTTGATGTATCTCAATACAGAAAATCGCTGTAATATTTGATTTCAGAATTTTTACTATGACGAGTCGACTTTTCCGAATAGAGGACACTTTTTCATGGTGCCACAATAAAGACAGCGTTATTTTTTGGATACGATATTACCGACATTCTGTAGTTACTTATGATCGTCTGGAGCCAAGAGAAGAATTTTCCTGGACAAGAGTAATGTGTCATATACTTTTCAATAGACTAAACCATTAAACAATTCTGGGTTGGAAATATTCTTCCACATCGAGCACTTTCGACGAAATCAATCATATTTCGACCGTAGCTCTAAATCTCCAGGATTAACGCCCTCCCCCCGCCTTCTGGCACGTATTTGCCCACTTTCTTCACCACGGCTCCAAACGCTTTATGAAATAATCAATAATTGATTAACGTTCGCAGAGATTATTCTCTGCGACCGAAGTGAATCCTAATTACTTCAACGAGCCTCCGTTTACATGGCATGAATGATTTTATTCACAGAAGAATTTAATTGTTCCCTCTCCGATCTCAAGTCGAGGAGATAATCTCTCGGCCATTATTTTAATACGATCAATGTCTTATGGGTCTCTTACCAGCACGATCTTTGGCGTTCCATTGGAAAACAGATCTCTGGCCATCCATTCCTGGTTTATCAAGCATTCCGATTTCCTCTCCATAATAGGTGAATGCGATTCCTGGCAGAATCATCGTGAGCATTGTCATTTGATCACTTCTCAGTTTTTCAGAATGCTCTGGATCATCAAAAACCGAGGCTACTCTGCTATGATCATAGTCTCCCACCTTATATTCGAGAAAATGCAATGGATTACGATTGAATCGGCGTTAGAATCTACGTCATCTTTTTTTCATCAATTTATAGTTTGAATTGAATTTCTTTACAATAATCATGAATTAATCCATGAAAATTCATTAGAAATTTAAATGCACAGAGGACTTAAAGTCAATATCATTCGATAATCTCTTCGTATTATTCAGAGCGTACGTTCATCCGCGAATTAGCATGGTATACTCAAATATTGTCATTGACTCAGCTCTAACAAGCAGGTATTCAAATTAATTTTTGATGAACATAATTTGAAATCATAGCATACTCACCATCCAGTTAGCAACATGTCCCGATGGTACGGAATTTATCCAACTGTCTATCGCTTTCTTGAAATCCTCTGGCTTTGATTCTTTGTTTAAAG
>JAPYYZ010001014.1:1764-19756 GCA_030522705.1 Eretmocerus eremicus
AAAATACGATCCTGTTGGTCTCGATCTCAAGGTTCGGCTCAAAGGATGGATGAATATGAGCAAGTAAATTCAGTCTGTTCAGTCTGGCTGTTTTCTCAAAGAAATTCAAATTAGTTTAAAGAAGAATATTTCGGACAAAATCGAGTCAAAAGATTTGCTGACATGTGTTTGGAATGCCGTAATATTCTATGTTATTAACTCCGCATTCTCAACTTCAGGCGTATATGGGGATGTACAGCGTGTGAAGATTCTGTACAACAAGAAAGATTCGGCTCTCATCCAAATGGCCGAGCCTCACCAAGCTCATCTGGGTAATTTATTCAATTACTAGATCATTATTAGCTCTCCAGTATCTTCCTTTTGTTCCTCATAGAATACCAATCAGCAAATGAATCTAGCCACTTTTTCCACCAGTATTGAATGTAATTTCACATTTTCTCCCCAACAGCTATGACTCATATGGACAAATTGAAGGTGTTTGGGAAGCCAATCAGAGTAATGTTGAGCAAACACCAGACTGTACAGCTACCTCGCGAGGGTCAGCCAGATGCTGGATTGACCAAGGATTACACCAACAGTCCCCTACATCGCTTCAAGAAACCTGGCTCCAAGAACTACCAAAATATTTATCCTCCCAGTGCAACATTGCATTTATCAAACATTCCGTAAGTAACGCATCTCTCTTTGAACGTTCTTTTATCTTCAATGCTATAGTCATCACCCTAAATCTCAGACATTCATTGGTATGCAATTTCGATAGTTCTTGAAATGACGATTTCTCATTCATCCCACAGAGCTACGGTATCTGAAGAAGAGATCAAGGAAGCCTTCACAAAGAATGGTTTTACAGTCAAAGCGTTCAAATTTTTCCCTAAGGATAGGAAGATGGCTCTCATTCAGATGCCCACTATGGACGATGCTGTTTCTGCTCTGATCGTGAGTATCGGGATACAATAATTTCTGAATGATAAGGAGCATCGTGAGTGAACGCCAATATTTCATCGTTTCAGAAAATGCACAACTATCAGCTCAGCGAATCTAATCATCTGAGAGTCTCGTTCTCCAAGAGTAACATCTAACAAGACAGACCAGCAGTCTACGAGCCACAGCAGTGGTTCCAGCCCTACGCTCTCGTCAACTGTTGGTACCCCGGTGCCGTGCACGACTGAAAAATAAGTTAGCTACTGTACTCCCCATCTGAGCCTATTTCGTCAAAGTTTCCTCGCACACAAACTCAAAAGCCTCGAGATCCTACTCCTCGACGTCGCTGCCTAATGCGACAGCAGACGCCAGACAAAGTTCAAGTGGTGCGGATTAGGATCTAACGTACACTGACTCGATGTGGATGCGACGCCTCGAAATAATCTCAGATGTGAAATCGTAACGGTGTGTTCGATATGCGGGCTAATTTGTATTTTCGAGTGTAAGGAAGGAGCTGAAACATGATAGCAGGGCTGATAATTGCGAACAAAAACCGACGACCTCTTGGCTTTCGCGAGCACATGCAGGGATAATGAAAAATGAAAAAAAGATAACAAACGAGCATCGTTCCTAGCCGCGATATTTTCATTCACATTTAGTAAAAATAGTAGGAATGAACAGACAAGTGCATGCGAAGGATAGTTAGTTGCTCTCCGTGTAGGGGCAAGTCACTGAGCATTGATTTGCGACAGACGCAAAGTATGGAATGAAGCAAGTGTGATTGTAACGAAATGACGCGGAAAGAGAGCTTCGACCGATCCTGATTCTTGTACAGATTCAAGCAAACAAATAGTGCAGATCCTAAGAAATATTATATATACACGTATATATTTTACAAGCGTGACACGCTTACCGGTCGCAAAGATGAAACGTAGGCCCATATGCATGTGACTTTTCGTTATCCGTTTGAGGTCGGTAAAGGCACTATACTGATGCATAGTAGGAGATAAGATTTTTAAAACTAGCTCGATACAGAAATAGATTCAAAGAAGGCCGAGATAGACACGAGATAAACTCTTCCTGGAACATGAAAGAAACAAGCGCTCGATTATGTTCGAAAAGTGCTCGAAAGTAGCGAGACTGCCAAGAGCTCACTCATTATTCCAGGTGAATAAGTATCGAGCGCTCGTCGCTTTCGTCGGATTTGCGCGATGTGCGTGCTTAGTCGGTAAGAAAAATTTTAGCCTCTAAGATTGAAGAAAAACTGGAGAATAGAAGATGATACAAAACAAAGCCAATGTCATGGGACCCTTTGCAGCTCTATAGAGGTGCTACCGCTTGAGTGCGCTTTTCATTGCTGCGACGAGCTCTGACGATCATGGACCTTGATGTGCGCTGACGAATCGCCGAGATGATTCTTTCATGTCGTTTTATGATTCTACGTTGGTTGTTTTTCGTCAACGAAATTCAACTCACATGCTCTATTCTCGAAGAGTAACCATTTATTACTCGTATCGAATCAGAATGCTGATGAAAGTATTGAAATATTTTCATAAAATAACTGACTGGCGATGTACAAAATTTTCAAATGCATATTACATTTTCTTTGCTGACTATGAGATCATTCGAACCTTTTTCCATTTTTTCATTCGTTGGAACTGAGAGTATTACATTGCACGCACACTAATATAGTATGTCAGAGAGCGCACATTGAACTCCTCGATATACAATACAGAATGAGAAATATCTTGATCAGAGAGAGAGGGGCACTGATGCGATTAAATGGATAACAGATTTGTAGTTGAATAGTTTCATAGTTATCATAGACATTAATCTAAATGTAGAACATTAGTAAGTTCTACAAGGAGTAGAAAAGGAGTAACATAAGCGTTGAGCGTTAAACATATCGTGCGTTACAAGATCTATGCTATTTATCATAATTTTCGGAGGTCACTAAAACTTTAACACAGTCCTATTTTGAATATCAGATGAATTTTTCCACGTAATCGATTTTTTTGATGGAACATATAGTTGTATCCTTTCACAGTGATGCGATTTTTTCAACAAAAATCTTGGAAAGAAAAGTCAGGATCAAGATCTTGTAATAGAATAAACTCCCCAGAAGTGAAGTAAAAATATCGCTAGATAATATAACTAGTGACTGATACTTGCGATGAATACTGCAGAGAGACTGTTTCGTTTCAGCCTAAAACTATTTACTTGAGCCGGAAGGGTTTTTGCGGCGAGAAACTACGATTAGGACCGAATAAGCTCTATGCAAAACATAACGTGCAGCTATACACAGAAATCCTTGGATAGATCTCAAATGTAGGCGTTCAAGTCATACGAGTTTCACAGTACATTTATTGGAGAATGGATCTGTGGAGATGAATGAATAACCCGGAATGTATTCGATAGTCAGAGATCTGCTAAAACTTCCATTAAGATGAATGTAATCAGTAAATGTCGATTATTTTGAGAAGAAAAAAGGAAATATAAAAATAATAACACAATCAAGCGAGTGCCGGTTTACAAATATCGATATAAAAGTTAGTGCCAAAGTATGGTAGAACTTTCATGCAAGACTTCCTTACACAATATCTCGAGTCATCAGTTGGCGTTTGGAAAGAACGCCGACAAGAATCTCAGTTATCTCTAGTTAAACCTTCAAGAGTCACTTCGAACAGAAAAACTATGTCCTTCTAGTGATCTTGTCATTTCAATTTCATTTTTTAAAGAAGAAACATGAATATTTCTTTCTCAATGGAAGATGGTATGATCTTGCCAGATTGGAAAAGAACTGAGTAACTCAAATATTTCACAGTCATGCAAAAGGTTGACTTGTATTGAATCAGACACGACCAGTGTTGAGAAGTTGCAAATCGGCATTAGCGAAGGGGCCAGTCTTTGAATTCTCCATGATCTGTCTTTCGAATCTCTCTCATGACATCAATGTATTATAATGATCTATACCCGGTCGTGCGATTTTTTTAATTCTCGTTTATACCACAAAGTGAACAGGCAAGCTTCGATGAAGACTTTTAGTATTATCTACGATATCCAAGTATTCTACTGAATATAATAGTTGTTACTCAATATATTGATCTGAGGTCATATATTGATGACTACCTCTTTCTTCATGTAAATCCAGTTTGATTTTCATGTCTCGTCAATAATCGTTCTTCGTAGTTGAGTATTTTCGTAAATATTCGCATATTTTTAGATTGAGCTGTCCGAGTATTATCTATTTTTTACAGTTGCCCAGTACATACAATCTCTTGCATTTACGGAACGATTGAGAATAGATTATATTATCTATTGTTGAATACATATGATACAACACTAATGATTTCTATTGATTCCATGTAATCATTACTGATCTTTGTTATTAATAATTTCTTGAACAGATGATTGTTTATTAGGTCTGCATAATCTGTTATTGATCAAAGAAAATAATCGTACCCGTAACAACTTTCCTCGGCGATTCGTTTATCTATACACGTTAATTATCTAAAGAGTGTCATGTAACTAAATTCGGGGATTGAGATTTTTAAAATTGTACAACAAAGATGAATAATGTGGCTCAGAAATTAGTTACTTTTTGATCAACGCAAATACACGGTATAACAGATGATTCATGGAAATATATATCTAGCTGTGTTGAGGGGGGCCGAGATGAGCGTTGGAATAGCCAGCACTCGCAACAAGGTGTCACAAAAATTCGAATTCCGTTACTCTTGAATCCAACTTCACTTCCTTTTTTCTGCTTGTAGAAAGAAAAGTCCTGTAGAATCTACAAAATTCGCCTGATTCAGATCGTTCTAAAAATTTGTATTGGATCTCCACGGGAATGTACTTTGAGGAATTCAAGAATGGAGGAGTTCGGATTCCGATATTAGCCATGTAGGCGAAAACTTGTGACATTTTGCAACCTATAAATCGATATTGGAGAAAGAAGTTGAGATAAATGATATATAAAGGAAACAAAGTGAAAATGAATCCATTTATAAAGGCGATAATGCCGACTCGCGATTTATGAAGAGTACGTATATAATCTATTGCTATCTTTGACATAACGTGTGTTTCGCGAGCATATTTTGCGAAGGAGAGTAAGCAAACAATTTGAATTAAGAATCAATGAACCGTGAAATGATCGGATCATATGCGGCAATCTATCAGCTATGTGGATTGCAGCATTTTTCATCTGGTGAAAACATAAGTAAAATATCAGTCACCGATGCCAATGTTCGGAATCCGATTCTGTTATACTTCATTCTTTTGTATACTGTGTCAGTCGAATTTCTCTCAGAAATTTTCCATTTTTCTCTTAGTTTCCTAACAACTAATCACAGTCATTCTTCAACCAATCCATTGGAAAAGTAATGACACCTTTGGATAGGCTGTACCCCTCTCGAACGGCACATACAAAAAATCAATGTCGCGGGCTAATTAATATTCTTCTGTCCAGGCTAACAACATTAGTTTAAAATCCTCAAATACAAACAGTAACAACAGACATGCGGCCTGGCAAGGGAACAATTGTATCTTGTAAACATACAAAATATTTCCTCCAATCAGAATCTATACTACACGAATGTTTTAGTCACTGGAGTATAATAGTCGAGATGACAATCACTCTCTTTTGCCTCATTCTTCCTTTAGCGTAATGAGCGATACAGTGAAGAATGTACAATATGCTATCTAATCACTACAAAGCACGAAGTTTCAACCTCAGCTTGACTTTTGGTGGTTGTATTTTGATGTATATTTTGATAGATGACCTTGGAAAGCATCACTCTTTCTGGATCTGTTCACTGCTCGCTTACTGTAAGAGATGAAAATTTTATGTAATCGAAAGAAGGTCGGAATTTTATCGAAATTATCCAAAATGAAAATTTTAAAGAACTGCAACCACTAACGATGCTTCTGTCGCGCAATTTGGTATTTTCAAAGGTCTTACAGTGACTCATTACATTTCAAATATTGAATGTCTACATATCCAAGCCTTGTTCAGTACAAACACTTTTTGGTCCTCTTACTCTACAGTCTTTACATCTCGCCTCCAAGGCTTTTCCTTTTCTACACCTGTACTGTCGCCTTTGAAAGCCCAGACTCTATTTTCCAGACTTTTCACTCACTAACCAGATGTAAGAAATGCGATATCAGTACTGGGCCAGGAATTGCGTTGCAAGTCACAATCAGCTCGACTCCGGCATGACAAATCATTTTTTTAACAGATTGCCAGAGCGAGCATTCTTGAAATATAAGCTTCTTATAGTCAGTTAATTGGATAGATTAGTCAGACGTCTGAATTAGCTAAGGGAAACAGTCAGGATCAGAATTGTACTCCAAAAATGCGAGATCTTGTGATTTTCATTCAAGTTTTTCGTGTGTCGAAGTGGAGTCTGTAATGTAGGACCTTTGCCAATCGACCAGAGGTGCGATAATTCAAATAGAGTTAGTCAGATGTATGTAAATTAGTGAAAATGCAAAGAAAACGCAAACTTGACACTCATCAAATCTACCAACACGAGGCACTGTATAAATGAGCAAATATATGGAAGTCCGCCTCAAAATATTTGAGTTGAGAGAGCTCAGCCACAGTAATGTTGAATGAGTTCCAGAAAGAATTGGACGATCCTTTGCATGATATAAATCTCATTTGAATGTCTCATCGTGCAATTTTCTTCGACTTTCATGTCGTATTCTCGAAAGATAATCCAGTATGACTTCCATAAATCTGCTCTGAATCTCCATGCCTTTTTCCTTCTATGACCATCACTATGGAACTACTGTCGCAGTCCTTTTTCATATTGCATAAATCGAACACAGATACGCTCTCATCGGAATTATTACCGTCTGCCAGTATCGATGCTTGATCGAGATTCTTGATGAGATTTGGATAATGACCCCGTTGCTCATGATTGACATGGCTATCTGCGTCATTACATCTTCAAACACGGATTGAGCGTTGAACTTGTTGATTGTTGCAAATTTTCACCTTTGGAAAAGGACGACGATGTATATCATTCATACGCACGTTACTTCTCTAATTTTGGTATGTTCTGGTATGAAATTCAACGATGAAAACAGCATGTGAGAAGCTCAATTCTAGATAATGCGCAAGTCATTGTGCAACTTCTCGACTGTGAGGCTCTTCCCCGACATGATTTGTCGCGTGATCTTTCAACCCTCTATTGTCCTCTCGATAACTTTGATTGCGTTTTTCAACTTTCCAACTATCTGTGCATACTACACGATCATTTATGATAAATTTTAAGCTAGTATAGTGCGTTCATTCTGTCTACGAGTTGCGCTGCTTAGACATCTATTCACTACTTCTACTATGCTATCAGTTTTTCATTTTTCTTTCCTATTTATATCGCTCGAATTACTATCTACTATCTACTATTCACAATTTTATTGTCACAATTATTACTAGACCTATTATGATTGTATTTAGTGTTACACCCGTGATTAACATTTATTCTGTAGGAGTTATTTCATCATTTAACCTCTCTGTAAGTCATTCACTTCACGGATAAACCCTTCAGTGACTGCGTCTTATCCGTATTTTCTATTTCTAATCAGTATCTAATGTTTTTTCTCAATTTCTCTTATCTCTAATCATTTGTCGTCTTAAGAGTTCTTGCAAGAGATGATAAGACAAAATATATACCCATTGTATGAAATCTACCCTGTTTTTGTTATCTTTTACGTCCTTTGCTTCTTCCTCCTCTTCATCTGTTTTGTGTGATTCTTTCAGACTCTCCTGCCCACCATATTTTTTCAAGTTTTCTCTGTGCTCTAATTCTCATATTCACAAACTATCACCCGAATCCCATCAAGAATTATTATGAAACAGAGGGATTTGCTTTTCTACTGAGGAAGCGTAAGTATTTGATGATAATATGATTCATCCATTCAGCCAACTAGATTGAATTCTAATGAAATCGAAAGATTGTTTCCTCTTTAAATATTCTGAAGTAAAAAGTCACTCCGAAATATTTAGAATCTTGATATGAAACGCAATTTCACCTAATATTTTCTAAATTTTAATTTCGGTGACACAAGTCATGGGTGCATTAAACATAGTGGGAGGATTCATTTTGGAGACTGATAATCACAGACTCAACTTTTGGGAACGGAAAAGCGATATAGCTTGGAGTTGGAATTGGTCTCATGTTTGAGCAGTTTCACGTCGCTTGATAATTGGCATAGATTGATGCAAAATATTTCTCAATTGAACTGCTGATGGTTGTATTATTTCACTGAAGTCGAGAAGCCAAAGTCACTGTTAGAAACAAATTGAAGTATTGTGCATCAATTCCTATGGGACCTCATATTCATGGATTTTGAACTCGGCTGTCACTCACTCCCACAACTTCGTTACGGGGAAGAGTTTTGGAATATTTTTAGCTGATTGAACTTGAGCATAGATTTTCGAGATCAGAATGAAAGAATAAGACTGCAAATCTAATCTCAAATTTCAAGCATGTAACAAACATCCGGGTTATTGCATCCGCAAAGCATACGACGGAGCATGTTGTCCACTGATTTATGATGCTGTAATTTCTTTAGTGATTTGAGCGTCCAAAGTATATAGGGGTGCATTTTTTATATTCGGGAGAGCTGGCCGCAAGTCCCGTGATTGGTGAATCAAAGATCACAGCCACTGCGACTAACGATACTTGAGCATATGAAGCTTATGCATTGTATCCGTTAGGAATTCAGTGGTTTTTTTGAAGTAAAATTATCTAACGTTCATTTTTGGAAAGTTTACGCCAATGCCCAGTCCCAAAAAGTCTTAGAACAAATGTGATTGACGCTCGATTACGAAATCACAACATTATTTTAACCATCTTGTGGTAACATGAAGGATACCAGCTCCTGGAACAGCAGTCTCTTTGATTTCGATGTTGCCCTAATTCTGAACCCAAGAATTTAGAAAGTGCTTGCTACTCTTGTTTCCCCACTTGAAGAATCTTCACCTCATTGCACGACAATCTGTCATCTACATTCTCTGATTTCTTCGCTGTTTCTCCTTCTCGTTCTCTCTTGCGTGCTCGGATCTTTCATAAAAAAGAACTGTAGCAGTTTATAGTAGTTTTTCTGAAATCTATACATTTCTATCGACTTTCTAAAAATGATCGTCAATGCCGATCATTTCTAGAATATGTGATCATTCATCGTGACAATCAATCTTTCTGAATCTTTATACAGAAGACAATCAACTTCTCGAATGTAAGAATCTTAGTGCTCGATGAAGCTCTCATTTTAGTGTATAAATGTGCTAATCAAATCTTTCAGTGACTCATACACAGATCACAGACAAACTCACAAAAACACGAATTATGCACGCACACAAGCAAAAGAGAAGAGAAGAGGCGACTCATTAATGTTAAGAAAAGTTGCTATAAAAATGGTTCTTTGTTTACACTTATTAACTACGTGATAACCGTGTATGGATGTGTGAAATGTTAGGAGACCTTTCCTGACAATTTTGAATAAAATTTGGAGGATAGTTGTAAAACTGAGAAACCGGTAAGAGTGTGTTGAAACATGTTCGTGAACTTATGGACAATCGTTTTGTATGATGCGTATGATATTGTGTGTATCCGCGTCGACGGGTCAGATCCATTCCAATGTGCTCGTGGAGTAATTCGTAAGTGCACGATTTAATTTGTCCCGTTGATTTTTCTTTTACTTGAATTTTTAACGAAGAAAGTAAATTAATTTCTTATGATTACTTTTGGTTTCTTTATTCTACTGTTATCATTACCTGCCTATGATCCTTTTTTCAAATGGAGATGATTTATCATCAAATGAGTGCTTAACAATTAGTTTTTCTGTTGTCATTATCGATCAATCTTATTGTTGGAAATAATCGTAAAGTGATTCTTAGTGACGAACTTTTGTCACAATTTAGGATCAAAACAAATACTTACTTTAATGAATCAGCGATTCGATTTTCCAGAGAGATCAAAATGCCTGTATGACTCTTTTTCCTCGATCATACAAAATTTTTTACCGAGAAAGTTCATTTATGTATGCTTTGAAATCACGTAACCCATTAATCCCGCGGTTTCCATCGATTATTTCTCCTTCATTTCTACTCTAATCACAAACCTTCATACGTCTCAGCATAAAATTATGATTGAGATTAAGATATCACATCGGAGATCGAGTTTTATCATGACCTTCAGTCTGTCAAAGTCTGGATTTCAAAGCCTCGGCGAAATTGAGTTCTTGGTCCTAGCCAGACTTGGATTGGAACAAAGCAAAAATTCTTCGGTATACTTTTTGAATCATCATCGGCACAGCGATATTTCAGTGATCCGCTTAACAATGCTGCGTACTTGATCGAACTTCTAAGCAAGTTACTTCTGATGTCGAGGACAGAATAGGGTCGATATCGAGTGTCTCGTCGCAACTCCCGAGTCTCAAGGAACCAAGTAGACTAATCAAAGGAGTTAGTTGTAACAGTGAGGATTTAGTCAACTTCTAGATACGCAGAGCTCTGATGTGAGCATCCTTTATATTCACTATCGATGATGAAACATCATACGTGAAATTAAAGAGGTACGTACTCGATAGCAAAGCAGAATAAACTTATTATACATACATATATATATAACTATGAGGAATTCATAGGCGTTTAGAGGAAAGCCGAATCGCCGTATAGACAGATGCCACTAATTAGTGTAAATGAATAAGTGAGAGATTGATGATTGACTCGGAATACAGATATATTATGTGTAAATTTAGCGCGTGCCGGTATACATCTCCTCGTGCTAAAATGCATTGGATGGAGTCGAGAGACGTTCGTGTTACGATTATATACGGAACGAGTTGTGATTAGGAAATTCATAGTGACCGTGAGTGTAGACGAATAGAGTCAATTGCAAATCAATATTATGTATAAGTATGGAATTTATATCGTCGCACGAGTATTCGTAATTCGATGCGATGTCATTTCAACTTATCGCTCTCGTGGCGAGATAAGACTAAAGTATTTGAAACTTATCCAGTTGTAATGGGGTTGACGGTTGTCGACGAGGGTTATTGGAAGGTTCAGAATATTCATATCAAGTTAGATCAATTTTGACTGCCTTGCGACTCCCAAAGTTTAAATTTTGCCTGAGATATTGGATCAGTTATGCGTTCGTTCTGGTGTGAATTTTCTGTTATATCAATTTCACATTTTTATCTACTTTGTGAAGTGAAAGTTAGTCAAGTCTATCGTTTTACTCCAATTTACAAGCCGTGTCATTGTGATCTTCATTGCTGAATATTCTGAGAAGAACATTCGACGAGGATAGATATTGGATATCAATATTTGGAAGAATGAGTGATAGTCGAAGGTGTTTAGTAAAGTGTCCATAATGAGGTAGGGGAAACGAGAGCAGTTGCGATGCATTCATTTAGTAATATAATACATCTCAAATGAGCAGAAGATGCAAAACTATGAGTGGAATCTCCAACTCTTTTTTCTTCCTTAACTTTGATGAATTTCTTTTGATAGTCCGAGGTATTTCCAAAGAAAGAATTCCAAGTCTAGATGTCATCGACTTTTGGTGAAACAAAATTAAAATCAACACGGAAGTCCACCTTCCCGTGTTTTTGGTCATTCTTTATCTCTGACGCAGGATTATACTATCCATTGTCCCGTCATAATCCAAACGAAAAGCGGACAAATCTGAGCGAAAATATGTAGATTGACGAGTGAGGACAGAGAAAAAAGGTCATTAATACATAAATCATATGTTATGAAGAACTTTGGAAAGGTGATGGTAGATGGAACAGTATCATCAAATAATTTCGATGGGTTATCGGTAGATGTAATGGGACAAGAACGATACGAGATATATAAACTTGATTGAATTGTTCCGAGTGCAGCGAAGTGGGAAAGTGGAGTCTGATGAAGAGCTACTGGAAACGAACAACTTATCGTGGAAGAGTTTCCGTGACAAAATTACCAAGTCTGCTTATTACAGAAATAGAGTGATGGGAACAATGAGTCACATTCCAGGCGTTGGAATAAGGATGAAAATACGATTCTTTATGTAAATATGAATCCATGACAAAAAGTCAAGTCAAGTTCGAGTTATCATGATCAATATTGACATGTTCATAGAGAATGGTATCGTTATTCACGAAAGAAGAATGTGGACGATCTTGATTATTTTGACCTTCCATCGAGAAAACTGAGTTTCAAATAAATGGGAGTCTGTCATGCTCCACCATAGGGAGAAATTCAAATTTATCGTTAGTATGATGGTTTTGGAAACTTTTGGAATGAAAAAGTTCCGAGTCAAAATTGAAGAAGCCGGGTGAAGGATTGTACATGTTTTGTACCTCACTCATTTGATGACTATGGGATGAGAATATACTAAATATGTGACCATAATCTAATCTAACCTTTATCCTGATCATATACACATTTTCCAGAGATTCTGATCGTTTATCGCGGAGTATCCTGGGAATCTTTGATTATCAGTTGCATTTGAAGAATATAGTTTCATCAATTTTCCTCATTTCTTCATATTGACGCCTGAGGCTATTATGTGCTTGATTTCCATAAATAATATGAATAGGAAAGTATACATCCAAATATATCCATAGAATACACAGGAAGGAAATTCGTGACTTAGGTAAATCACTGCTTTAGAAAAATAAAGGAGTGTTTATGCGTAGATTTTAATAGAAAAAAGACGAAGAATTATTCTAAGAGCTTAATAATGAGAATATTTTCACCGTTAACCCCGTTTTCATTCAGAAATAAGGAGTTTGAAAAGTTTTTCGAAAATATTTGAATATCCATACGACTAGTTGGAAAAACAAATTTGTCTAAGCTTCATAGGGATCGATCTTAAATTAACACCCACAACTATGAGAGACACAGCTCCTCTCATTATACAATTGGTTTCCTATTCTTTCTTGACTCCGAAATTTAAAAAAAACGCCACATCGGGACATTGTCTGGCTCATGTTCCTTGTCTGTTAACATACATTGGAGTATTCGTACCGTGAAATAATCTCCATGTTGCAAGAATCAAAATCACTCAGACTGTCAACGTGTAAGTGTGGATTCTGGGGATCGGAAATGATAATTGAAAATTGTTTACAAAATTTAACCCTCACAGCAAAGACATTATTGGCGTAGATAAGACATATCTTTAAAGATGAATAGTATATGAGTCTATATAAAAATTGAATATGACTAAAAATCTTTTGAAAAAATTTGGGAGTGTTCTCGTCACAGGTTGTTAGCATCGATTTAGTCACCAATCCTCTCGGTACTCTGGGATAGAAGTCTAAAGATATTAACTAAATAACTCCTATAGACGATAGTTATACATACTCTTCCAGTCACATCAATCGGAATGACTACATTAAACTTTTTTAATGAGATCATTATGGTTTTCTAAAGAATTTTGAATATTTCCATTACGGATAATAATATTTACTGACTTACCCTTGAATTCAGAACGATTACCTCAACTTATATTGTCTCGCGTACAAATTCTGCGTGATTATCAGTATTTTCTATGCATAATTATAATCATATTTTTACTATGAGTATCATTATTGCTCTCATTATTGTCATAATGATCGTTATGATTAATGTATATATCCCCAAAATGTTGTCCTTAACAGTTTTCCATTATTGTTCTAAGAAGACATCGTTATTTTGTAAAGAAGAATAAAAGCTCATATGAAATAGAATCGTCCTTGTATTTACCCGGGACCTCTGATTCAATCATCGGATTCACTGACTCTTCGGATCCCCTAACAAAATTTCTTTCGATAAAAAAAAAGACCGCATGTTCTCTTCTCACTGCAGCACCGTAAATCTTCGAAAGAATCTTTATGTTATGAGAATTGAATTGAATTGTTTAAAATGTATGATAAGTGTACCCAATTGGCCATCACTCCAGCTCATATCAATATTTCTCCATCTCAATATTTTTCAATGTACGCTCATGTACTTAGCTCATACTTTAGCCCTTTAACCTGGGTCACCTTTAAGATGACTCAGGGTAAAGCCAGTCTAATTTGAAAAACTGGACTCAAGTTATTCCAGATTTAAAAAATAGTGATTTTCTGAGGATTTCCGAGAGAGTGCACTCAACTTGTTCCCATTGTCTCGCGTGGATGAACTAGTTTCTGTATTCTTTCCATAAAATCAGCTCAGAATCAAGCTTCGGAACTCTGAAAAATAGTTTCGGAAGGTTTTTCGACAAGAACTCGATTCCTCAAGGAATGAGAAAGATTAGGTGGGCTTAGAATTCATCATTCGAGTCCTATTGGAGTTCTTCTCGAGTAGTTGCGTCAAAAACAGGAAAAAGAGGAAAAAGTGATCTCCTTGTGGCAAGGAGCAAGTTTTGAGTTAGTGGCAACAATGCTTATTTTATCACGTACGTACGTAGTGATAACGGATAATGCAAAAGAGGCTTATGTCGAGATATTTAACGCGAAAATCGATTTGGATCTGTTCAAACTACTTATTTTCTCTATTTCTAACACAACAAACATGATAGTATTTTATGACAGCGCACGTGGACGAGTAGTTTTGTACGAAGGGCTGTTTGTGACACGAGCGAAGCGAGTGTTACAAGCCCTTCGTGCCAAAAATACCTCTCTGCACGCGGTTTCATACAGTATTTTATAGCACAAATACCTAAAAATCATGTCCAAAGTTGCGATTTTTAGGTTAGAGTGCTATAAAAAAAATTCGATGCGAGGTCAACGAACGCACGTTATTGACATTGGCATATGGGGGCAAGTTGGGTACACTTACCTCACATAATAGGTATTTTCCGAGTATTATTCAAGAGTTGGATATCAACTCTGTATCACAGCTTTCAGTGGATTCTTATAAATCTAAAGTTTCAAATTTGAATCACCTGCAGTTAAAGTCAGAGAATTTTGAAAATTCCGCCAGAGGCTTTAAGGTGTGGTTTGAGCGATTCGAGTTGATGCAAATGATACGATATAAAGTAACCACAATGTCGTTTACCAGCGATATACACTCATTATGGAATTTCATGGAGCAGCAGAATATGGGTAAAATATGTGTAACAGATCTGCATGGTCACAATTCAAGGGGGGCATTGAACAAATGGGGGGATTTCAAAAGCGAGAATTCAGCTCGCATGTGCTAGCTTCCAAAAAGCCGACACTTTCACGGAGAAAACTTTCCGGCATCCCCAGTATCTTTGTGTCAATTAACGCTGAATTTACGGAATCAATTCATAGGTGCGATCATTAATCAACAAATTACTCAACTCTCTCAGGAAGTTTTGCAATCTGGACAATGCAAGCTTCTTGATATTATTGTTACCAATAGGGTGTGATTGATAAATCTAATAACAGGAAATTTTCTTGTGACAACAGTGTATTTCAATCCATCTTCATAAGCGCAAGATCTATCATTTACTTACTATTACAGTACAAATTCATTCATTAAATTATCATGACTCAGAGTCAATAATTTACTCTAAGTTCGACTGGCTTATGGGAAACGCCTTATTCTTGGTCAAATGAAAACAGGGACAATAGTCTCTTTGAAGTGAATACATCCATAAGATTTGCTCATATGCAAAGAATAATCACAATCAGAATTGACTAAATCACGAAATTCCTATAAAGTCAAATCTGGATAGTTCAGCTTTGAAGAGTTTGTTACCATCCTTGCACTATTATAATTTATCGTGCGATACATTCACAGATTCTCCAACTTGAAGACGGTGATCTGCTCCCTTCAGCTTGTCGGAATCCATTACTTTCAGACCAGTGCCGCAGATCAAAGTGACCTCTGTTGGGTACCAGGAAACGCTTTGTTTCAGAAAATTGAAATACGTTGCTTTTATCTCTTATTTGTAAATACACTGAATCAGTATGGAGATGAGGTTCTTGGTTTGTTTTTTGATACATTCATATGTATATAGTAGCGTTTTATTTGTTCGGCTAAATTACTTTTGTCTGTTTTAAGATTGAATTGTTGAAAATCGTTGACACTCTCTGTACGGAAGCAATGAAACGTATTGATGACATTACTGCGATATATGAAAATAGAAAAATTTGAAAAAATTCTAAATTACATTTCGACTCATGAGAGTCATGATACCACTAGACTCATCTTGATAACTTTTATAAATCGCTCACAAGAGCTAAAACAAAATGCAATTCTATCGCCCGGCTAAATTTTATATTTTTGTCTCATTTTTGAAGACCATTGTCTATTTTGAAAGGAAAAAAATGTCCCCGGTTTATGAAAAAAAGTATCCCTGAACGGGTTGGAGTATCTTTTGATAGAAGTGTAACAATTTCAATCCATCTCGATTATTATTTAAGCCAACTCGAGTGTACCTAATATCGTAATACTCAACGGCTTTCACCACCAACTTTATCTGTCCCACGTGCCTCGGCTCATTTCTAAGATTATTACAGACCCTAACGAATCTAATTACAACCCAAAACAGTATTTCACAACTTCAGGAATAAGATTTGAGGGTATTAGTATCGGGAGATAGACGACCCAAGGTACGATAAGACTGGTCCAGTCTAATTTGTTTGACGCAGGTCTTGTTGAGGTCGATATACTTCGGAAAAAATTGGATCACTTTTGGGTCCCGGAAATGCGATTATATAGTTCCCAGACTTCAGGAGTCACGAAACTGGGCACTCGTACCCGAATTATTCTACTCCGTAATTCGAGGGCACGAAGGGAGCTGAGATCATTCAATAACTTATTGGGATATGAGAACAGTATACTCTGGGACTTTTTCTGATTATCCAAAAGAAGAGTAGAGGAAGCAGATCTTAGGAGGTATAATGATATGCCAAATTCTCAGAATGAGTAGCAAAAAGAGTGTTGGGCAACGCATGAGTTGTTGTAAGGTGAGATATTTCAATTGGAGCTGAATAGGCACCTGATTTGGTGGTCGAGTGTCCGTGCCTCCCGCCTTCGTATCAGCTGAATCAAATCCTGCGGGAAAAGGTTTATAAATTGAAAAATGTATGAATAATCATGATTAGTATAGATTTCTATCGAATTATTCGGCTCTTCCTTACTCAAGTTTCTACTACATTTTGCAATGCATTGATAAGTATGTCATGAATGAATATCCATATAGGAAGTCCCAAAGGTCCGTCTCACCCTCTATCAACTCTGAAATGGTCCGAAATCACGAAGAACTCCGAAATATGTGGTCCTCAGATATGAAAGAAAAACGGATGGTCGAATCAGTCCTGATCTTGGAAATTGCTTGTACCGAAATTGGGAGATCGAGACACTTTTTCCACATAAAAACCTCTTTTTTGAAATTGCATTCTGTAAGAGCTGGGAATTAGTCGTCCAGATATGTCTTGACGCCATGGGCCAATGTAGTTACTATAAGTCATTGGGGGATCGAAACCCTCATCAGAGTGCAAAACTCTTCGGTACCGTTACCGGAAGGCTTTCATTTGAGAAATTTTTTAGATAAAAGATGATCAACCGTAGATAATCATCCCGATGATTACTTCTGATCTAGCTCATATCCGAAGGTTTGATTTTGATCTAAGTTTGAATTTTGCCTCCAAAGTCTCTATTTTCGATTTTGGATTCGGAAAGAGCCAAGACTTCCACTTTCAGATGAGTTTTCATGAGCAGAATAAGTTCAAGGGATCACGTATTTGTATTGCTAAAAGATCGAAGCCTCGGTCGCAGTGGAGAACTGGTTAGGACAAATTGAATGAGGATCGATTCTCGATAATACTTTATCAAGAAAGGATGAAAATTGGGTAATCCCATCCTCTCGGGATATAAGAAATTAAAAATTCATTGTTTTCAAGTACTTTAATGATCGCTTGCTTGGAATCCAGAATTGCCTAGTGATCATGTGTATATGAGAAGCGGTGCCAAAGATTTTAGGTGAAATGTAATGACCCTGAATCACTAGCGGGTAAAATGTGGCTTTGTATGATTATTTAGCCTAAAGAGTATTCGCAATTTGACAAATAAGATTGTTGCACATTGAATCAGTTTAGCAGAATACACCGAAAGATACATTAAATCTACATG
>JAPYYZ010001015.1:0-16854 GCA_030522705.1 Eretmocerus eremicus
TAACGTTGAGCACACCCGCATCCCGCTGCTCACAATAAAACTCTCGAAATCTCTGAAACGCGAACGCGGTAGTCTAACCTGCCGGCCCGCGGAGCACAAACTGGTCGAATCGTTGCCCGGCGCTCGCAGTCCGAGAGATGGCGCCACTCTGAAAATCTCGCTCGGCAGCATCAGTGGCACGCGCGCGTGATTCAAAATCGGAAGTAATGTGGCTTCAATAGTGATGAAGGTTTCAACACTTCCACACCTGTTATGTGCCCGAGGACATGCAATACCGGAGCAGTTGAATTCCACACAGATAATTTACTAACACTTTTGGGATGGATCCGGGACTCTGGGAAAAAACCAGAGCTATGTTTGTCGGTTTTATAATACTCCGCCCGAGGGTCGAGGAGCGACTCTCGCCCGCTATCCTAACTGGCAATTGGGGAAAAATCCTCTAAATTTCGGAGATGATCGATATGACCCCTGAGATTTGTAGGATGACTTTCTAGCGATTTTGGGACGTATCCGAGACTCTAGAGAAAAACGACAGCGATTTTTGTCGGTTTTGTACTCCTCCGCCCGAGGGTCGAAGAGCGAGTATCGCACGCTATCCTACCTGGTAATTGGGAAAAAATTCTCTGAAATCTTGAAAATGATCGATATAATCCCTGTGACTTGTGAAATCAATTGCTAGCAGTTTTGGGACGGACTCGAGACTCTAGAAAAATACGAGAGTGATCTTTGTCGGTTTTGTACTCCTTACTCCGAGGGTCGAGGAGCGAGTCTCGCTCGCGATCCGGACTGGTAATTGGGAAAGAATACTCTGAAATCTTGGGAATGATCGAGATGATCCCTGAGACTTGTGAGATCATTTCCTAGCAGGTTTGGGACGAATCCGAGACTCTAGAAAAGAACGAGTGCGATTTCTTTCGGTATTGTACTCCTCACTCCGAGGGTCGAGGAGCGAGTCTCGCTCGCGATCCAGCCTGGTAATTGGTGAAAAAATCCTGTATAATCTTGGAAATGATCGAGATGATTCCTGAGACTTCTGACATGACATTCTAGCACTTTTGTAACGGATCCGCGGTTCTAGAAAATAACTAGTGCGACTTTTGTCGGTTTTGTACTCCTCACTCCGAGGGTCGAGGAGCGAGTCTCGCTCGTGAACCGGCCTGGTAATTCGGGTGAAATACTCTAAAATCTCGGAAATAATCGAGATGATCCCTGAGACTTGTGAGATCACTTCCTAGCAGTTTTGGGGCGGATCCGAGACTCTAGAGAATAACGACTGCGATTTTTGTCGGTTTTGTACTCCTCACTCCGAGGGTCGAGTAGCGAGTCTCGCTCGCGGTCCGGCCTGGTAATTTGGGAAAAAGACTCTAAAATCTTGGAAATGATCGAGATGATCCCTGTGACTCGTGAGATCAATTCCTAACAGTTTCGAGACGGATCCGAGACTCTAGAAACAAACGAGATTGATTTCAGTCGGTTTTGTACTCCTCACTCCGAGGGTCGAAGAGCGAGTATCGCACGCTATCCTACCTGGTAATTGGGAAAAAATCCTCTGAAATCTTGAAAATGATCGATATAATCCCTGTGACTTGTGAGATCAATTGCTAGCAGTTTTGGGACGGACTCGAGACTCTAGAAAATATGGAGTGCGATTCTTGTCGGTTTTGTACTCCTCACTCCGAGGGTCGAGCAGCGAGTCTCGCTCGCGATCCGGACTGGTAATTAGGGAAAAATACCCTAAAATCTTGGCAATAATTGAGATGATCCCTGAGATGTCAGAGATCATTCACTAGCACTTTTGGGATGGATCCGAGTTCCTAGAAAAAAACGAGAGTGATTTTTGTCGGTTTTGTACGCTTCCCTCCGAGGGTCGAGGAGCGAGTCTCGCTCGCGACCCGGACTGGTAATTGGGGAAAAATACTCTAAAATCTCGGAAATGATCGAGATGATCTCTGAGACGTGTGAAATGACTTTCCAGCATTTTTAGGACGGATCCGAGATTCTAGAAATAAACGAGATTGATTTCAATCGGTTTGGTACGCTTCCCTCCGTGGGGCGAGGAGCGAGTCTCGCTCGCGATCCGACCTGGTAATAGGAAAAAAAATCCTTTATCATCTAGAAAATGATGGAGATGATCCCTGAGATGTCAGAGATCATTCACTAGCCCGCTTGGGATGGATCCGAGACTCTAGAATAAAACGAGCGGGATTTTTGTCAGTTTTGTATACTCCGTTCCGACGGTCGAGAAGCGAGTTTCGCCCGTGATCCTCCCCGGTAAAACCCCCATCATGCCAATGATGGTGCAGATAAACATTCACAAAGCATAGAAATGATACCTTGGGTTAGACACCTTGTTTCGTTTAAACTGTCATGGTTGCGCCACCTGCCGTCTCGCTACTTAGCGACTGTCGGTAATTGCAGTGGCGCCACCTACAATTCACTAGGTTTTTTCCAATATGGCCTCGGTGTACGGCCTCGCCTTAATGGCTGAGATGACGCGCTCGCGACGATTGACTCACAAGCAGAGAGAATTTGACTCAGCTCATCAGAGGAAGATTGATTGGAGAAACTCGCCAGGTTTCCTCGTGTGAGGAATCTGAGAAAATTGAAAAGTTGATAGATTTCTTGAGAACAATTTATACACTAGTTAAGACCGAGACTCAGTTGCTAGGTGAACTCGGAAATCTGTTCCAACGAGAAAATGAGATCGTGTTGTTGAAAAAGTTGATAACGAAGACTCTGATTCATCAAATTGCTACCTAGAGGCAAGTTTGTACAATTTCAAAAGTGGCAGTCGACTAAGCCCGGGAGGAGCAGATTTGATGAATTCAGATCCGATCTTCTACATTCTTCTCAGCCTAAATGTAGCTCAATAATGAGTCAGGAATCTGACTCTCTGATATTGGTAGGAACTAATATTCTCATTCGTATCTTGAAGATGGGACCCTACCCCACAGAAATTTGGAGGCTCCAGGAGATTCCACCATCGCGAACAATGAGTTCCGAGAGAATTGGATAGGAATGGCAATGCAAATAGAAATAAAAGCAATCCTTGAAATCCTGGATGATCTTGATCGTTACCTGATGGGATGTCGAAGTGCTATATAGAGATGAGTTTTGATGATGTCGATGGTCCCAAGATGATGAAGTATGCATCTGGGAGTTCATACTACTAGAAGTGGTGCGATTATTTTGTTGAGTGTTCCACTGTTGACTGGTATTATTATTTTGAGGTAATAACGCAACGGACGTACTGGTTGCAAATGTATGTTGTTGCTGATGCTGCGACGTTGTTTGAGGGTGTTGGTTAGGGAACTGCATTCTGAGTGAAGTTGAACCATACTGATTGGTTCCAGACGACCAGCCTTCGCCGAAAAAGAATTGGAAGAGTGTGAGAATCAGTTGTCTAAATTTTGCTGAAGTCACTAGAAAGCTTGATACCTGCAAATGTTGATCTCGTAGGACTAAAACCTGTTGATGATTGTTCTTTCACAAAGTCCGGATGCCTTCGAGGTTGTGTTGTTGCAGAACTTGGCGGTGGCATATTCTTATTATTGTTTCCGGTAGGAGGATAATTCTGACTCCCGATGGGGAGCCCATAAGCAACCTGGAAAATAATTTACACTGGATTATGCATGTTCATTTATCCTACATGTACGGGCTTATTAGCTCTTTTGTCACCTTTAGCTACTCTTTTTCCTACAGAGAAGACACGAATTCATCTCAGACACTTTTTTGATTGCAGTGAAGTGTCGTTGAAATAGAATCACATGTACACTGAGCCTACAGTTCAAGGGGGATTACGAACCACCGAAATCACGATGAGAGTAATTTGAAGAAAGCTCACAGTGGTGCCGGGCCCGGGGATCGAATCTACGACTTTTCAATCAAAGCCGATAGCTACCGCCCGCGGCTACCAAGGCTTCATCTTGCATTCATGTTGCATCTAAGAGACTATCAGTGCGCCCACCTTACATTCTCGTATGATTGTGGAGGAGTACAACAGTGATACTTTCTACATTGAACATGGGAAAGGGGAGGGGACTCTAATGACTCACGAAGCTTCTTGTACAGAAACCTGGACGGGCATAAGGATGTCATCTCATCTCCCCCCCCCCGCCTCTTTCACGATTCGAGCTATGGAGATGACCTGATAATAACCTGAAGAGGTGTGCTGGGCTGAATTTCATGAAGAAAAAAGATTTCCTTACATTGTACAGTTGTAAAGACTATCATGGAACTTGACCAAAGAATTTGGAACCCCGGATTGAGAATGTCAATGGGCCACGATCATGAGAGCAGATTTCCATCATTTTGAACATTTAATATTCCGTGCCAAACAATATTCTACGTCAGCCTGTACTGTTGTGAATTCATTTACATGTCTAACATCCAAGCAAGCGTCCGGGCCTGGAGTGCATCAGATCTGATGATCTTCCCAAACTGGAGAGACTACCGCATGAGTTCTTCGATTGACTCGGAACTAGCATGCCATTTCAGACAAGACAGTTTGGAACTATTCTCTTGAATCGACCCAAGATTCTCAAAAAAATCCTGAGAAAAAGTTGAATCCACCGAAATATCCTTATATGATTCTACAGCTTAGAGATATCGATATACTGCATTTTGTTCCGCTCTGATTTCGATATGAATGAGATCGTGCATATGTATTTGTCGAGAGATGCCTCATGCGTTATCGCATAGAGTTATTGCAGATACCTGCGCAATCGACAGCTGTATTGATTTCTATTACTTTGTAAAGGGTTCTTCGGGCTTACATTCTGTACACATCCGCGCGCGGTGGCGCGCATTATTAAATCTAGTTCAGTATTATCTCTCGGCCTCCAGTCAGGGACGCGAATTCGAATCAATCCTTAATTCACTCTCCACTGCCCATCGTCCCGTTTTTTGAGCGAATTTGCGAGGGGTGTAGCGCCTCTTCCACACGCAGAGAAGCTATGAGTTCTTGGTTTCACGTCTCGGCACCTGCTCTTTCGTGCTCTATCCAGACGGTACCCATGTGCGTGGGGTTGATTTACGATCAACCACCCTGCTGAAAAAAATTCCCTGGGAGCTCCACTGGGATCCCACTGGGACCTGAGCCTGGAAAAATTATAGGCCAAAATAATTCCTGCGTAGAGCACTTGCTTGCTAGCTAATTTGCAGATGAAGTCGAACGGAGCAGGTTTTGGGACTGATCCTGATCTCAGATGTCTCGTTCCGAGGGAGTGACTCGTGATGAATAAGCTCGGCTCAAATTGGACGAGATGGGTCATTGGAACTCCATGGGACCGGAATCCAGAAACATTCTGATCAAGAGTACTCCGTGAAACATGGCCGTGTGGATTTCCCGAGCAGTCATGGAGCAAGTAAACGCGCTTCGATCACGGTGAGTTGAATGGAGTGGAGATTCCTCGATATGCATCCTTGATTTGATAAGGTAACTGAAAAAATCGAGTCTGAATGGCGAGTGGGTCCTGGTCTTATGGGACTTCGAGGGGCCGAGGTCTGGGGGAATCTCGAACTAGATTGCTCTGTGGGGTCTGGTCGTAGGAATGTTTCAAGCAGCCACGGAGCAGTTCAAACTCTCGTCAATGACAAATGACCTGGCCGAGGTCGAGATAGCCCGAAAAAATGACCGAGTCTGGGGAGATAACTCTAAGGAGAGCACTTCGTGAGATTTTGTCTTGGGAAGTATCCAAGGAGCAACGGAGTAGTTGGACAGGCTCCGCTGAAGGAGTTGGAGATAGCCCGAGAAAACAAATAATCAGGCTGGCAAGGAATCGAGTCTTGGGGTCACATGGGATCCCACAGGACCTCGTGGCAGTTCTGTAATTTTGGTATGGAAATAATAGTCAATATCTGCAAGGATCGATGAAGCGGCTTGATCGATGATCTAATTTGAAGGAATGTTTGTCGAGATGAGAGAATCCAGAGGGATGTATAGAATTCTGAACAGAGTGAGTCATAGTCGATACAGTCTTCTTATCCCAACAAATCAATCATAGAAGTTCACCCAGCCTATATGAATGTAGATCTTCATAAACGGGTGATATTCGTCGTGGAAGTGTTTGGAAATTGCCTTCATCGTCAATTCATACAATCTGTGGTCGCAAGGCCGTTTCGCGTGCTGAGAACTTGCTTATCTCGCTTCGCTCAGAAATAGACTGTAGTAGAACCCGAAATGGTCAAACGGGTCTCGGGCAATGATGTACTATATCGCAGCTCGGAATGTTCATTTAGTCAACTCTAACGGAACACAACTGTTGAAGCCTCACTTAGCCTCGGTACCTCGATGATGGGATGCCAGGGATCCTATGGGATCCCATGACCCATGATCCCCTCAGACTCGGTCGTTTCCTCGTGGCATCTTCACCTCCATGGAATTAAGCGCGGTCAGGGCGTGTCCGAATGTTTCAGTGTCTTTTAGGTACTTTCCAAGACAAGATCTCACAGAGTGCTTTCTTTGGGAATTCTAGTGGAGCTCAGTTCTACGACCTCCCGTGAGATCCCAGGACCCGTCACTCTTCATACTCGGTCGTATTCCCAGGCCACCTCGACCTCCGCCAGGTTATTTGTCTTGAATGAGAGTGAGACCCGCTCCGTGGCTGCTCGAAACATTCCCACAACCAGGCCCCACACGGCAATCTAGTTCAAAATTTTTCCCGGGCCTTGGCCCCACGGAGTCCCATGAGATCCCAGGCCCCACTCGCCGTTCAGACTCGGTTTTTTTAGTTGCCTGATCAAATCAAGAATACACATCCTTGTTTGAGATTACTTCGGGTCGTTCATATCGAGGCATCTCCATTCAACTCAGCGTGATTGAAGCGCGTTCGACCTGCTCCACGACTGCTCGGAAAATCCACACGGCCATGTCTCACGGAGTCCTCGAGATCGAAATTCCTCTGAATTCCGGTCCCATGGGGTTCCAATGACCCATCTCTCTCAATTGGAGCCGAGCTTATCCATCACGACTCACTCCCTTGAAACGAGACATCTGAGATCAGGATCACTCTCAAATCCTGCGCCGTGTGACCTCATCTGTACATTGGCTAGCAGGCAAGTGCTCTACGCAGGAATTATTTTGGCCTATAATTTTCCCAGGCTCAGGTCCCAGTGGGATCCCAGTGAGAAGCCAGTGGGATCCCACCGGGATCCCAAAGAATTCCTTCCAGCAGAGCAGCGCGTCAGCAACTGCCAACTACCGATTTCACCTCGGTGAGGGGGACCTACACTTTAAGGTGGATTTTGAACCACCGAGACCGCCGTGAAAAGCACATGAGAAAAATCTCAGCGGTGCCGGCCGGAAATCGAACCCTAGCCTTCCGCGTGGGAGACCAGGGACTAGATCCACTAGGCCACGGCGGCCTCTCCACACGCAGAGAAGTAGGCGCGCTTGTGGCTAGTGATCCCCCGCAACTCACGTTTGTCTCGGTCGGACATCATGGCAATTTTTGCCGGACTTTGCAGGTGAAACTCCGATGCGAGACGGGCACCACGGCTTTTTGTGCCGCAAGCTATAGTGAGTGTGCCTACAGCACAGAGTATATCTCGCGAGTCTTGGGGAGTTCCTGACTTTCACTCCTTACTACTATCACCTCTTCATCATCATCATTGTTGATGTTGCGTCTGCCAATATGGCCACAACAAACAGATCAGGGTGTCTGCACTAGAGGAGCTTCAGAATTTCTGAAGAATTTCCGACTCAAGACGATGATTGTTCCAAAATTTCCGACTACTTTTTGGGCCCTCGCTCACTCAAAAATTCAATCATTGAATCATTGCTAAGCTTTTCCTTCAAGCAAATGAACAACAACTAATTCGAGGCTCTATCATCTCGACATCTGTGACTTACGAGAGCGCATCGTCACTTGGAGTTCACTCTGGAACTCGAAAATGGTTTAAAGGAGCAAGAGATGAATTTCCTATGGTTTTGCAATTTTTCCCCAACTACATCAAATTTCCGATGAATTTCCAATTCTCTACGATTTCTCACTTTCGTGGGCACACTGCAGATGAATCATGTTCGCACACTCAACAATAACAATGATAGGGATGAAGAGATCATAGTTATAAGAAGAGTGAGCCAGGAGCTGCCTGAGACTCGCGAGATATGCGTTGAAATCTAAGCGTACTCACTATAGCGACCTCCACAAGAAGCCACGGTAACCGTCTCGCATCGCAATTTCAGCCGCAAGGCAAGGCGAAAGTTGCCACGGTGCCCAACTAAGACAAATGAATGTCGCTGGGAATCGTACGCCACAAGCACGCCGCACCACATCGGACCCATTTTTTTGCGTGCGCGAAGACCAGGAGGTCCGACTTTATTGGGATATTTGTTGGAATTATGATTGATCATTGAGATTTTCTCGTGGACTTTCCATTGATTAATATGTTCGATATTCACGGAATACAGAACATCGGTTTATTTAGGTGATGCAACTTGGGGTGAGTGCATGACTCATTGAGAATGAGAGTTATTCCAACGATTCCGTTGATGATAGTGCTCGTAGTGATAGAATGACGTGGGAATGATGATGGAAATTTTGTGAATTGGTCGAGCAAGATCTGTTCTCTATCCAACGTTTCGCCCGCCAATGATTTCATGGGCCTCTTCAGGGCTCACATGGGGTAGTTTTCAGGAAACTTCGTAATTTTATGTCCAGGCTTGGATGAACGATTTCAACGACGCAAACACAATCCAACCGGGTCATTTTCAACGTGAATCGATTATCCTTGGGGAGTACATCCTTCAAATAAGGGATCAAATGATGTTTTGAAGAGTTGTGACGTGAAAAGTGGTCAAAATGTCAGTTCTGTGTTATGCCCATACCTCAATTTTCCGCAAATGAGCGTGGCATATTTCAAATTACTGTACTCTCGACTTCTCCGGTGTCAATTACTTCCAGAATCAAGGTGTCACGTGCTAGAACTCGTCACTTTGGAACCGGAAAACCGTTGCTTAGTGTATCTTATCGGGATAGACATTTCGTTCAAGATAATTTGTTTTCAATCTTCCAAACTGCGGTATCGCCGCGCCATTACCCGCGTTTGTTAGAAATCGATTCAGACTGGTTCATTCTCAAAGTTGAAGGTCCGAAAGAACTTTTCGCCACACTGGACATGCGAAGAGCATCGTCATGTGAATTTGGCCACGCTCAACTGTATCCAAGACGTCGATGTCTAAGAAGTTTGAGCAGTTCCGTGTCACGCGGCAGCACTTCTCGGAGCCTGCCGATGAGCACCGCGGACAAATTTTTCGGAAGAATTCGGTAGGCATACAAAGAATATGCTTAGGCAAGGCCCTACATTGAGTTGTTAGATCGCGACATCGATTTTACCGCGAAATGTCAGTTCCGTGTCACGCGGCAGCACTTCTCGGAGGCTGCCGATGAGTACCGCGGACAGATTTTTCGGAAGAATTCGTTAGGCATACAAAGAATATGCTTAGACAAGGCCCTCCATTGAGTTGTTCGATCGCGACATTGATTTTACCGCGAAATGTCAGTTCCGTGTCAGTTCACATCTATGTCAGTTCCGTGTCAAAATAGTGACATCCTCACGATGATGATCGTCACACTATCAATTCCGGCTATGTGGATTGTACAACATATCGATCGATGTAGATGAGTTTAATCGCCGAAATATTCATTGGGGATGATTCTCCAAAGCTATGAATGCGATTACTCGTCACTCTTTCCACAAAGCAAAATTGACAACGCTCGATCGGATGGCGTAGCTTGTTTCAGTTCCGATTTGAATATAAACTTGACTCAAAGTATACATACAGAAGCTTCGATTTTCACAGCTGAGTGTTTAGCCATCAGAAATGCCACTGATCTAGCGTTAGAGAATACAGAGAAAAATGTTCTAATATGGTCAGACTCGTTAAGTGTTTTGAAAGCCGTAACATCCCTAAACTTTAATGTGATAACTGATTCCTATATTTTTGAGATGAAAGAAAAAATGATCAGATTCCATAAGAACAGTAAAAATCAATTGAAGCTTACACTCGTATGGATTCCTCCTCATATTGGCATTACAGGCAATGACACAGCAGATTCTCTGGCCAAAGGTGCAACACTCAGTCAAAATATCGAGACCTCTACTATTCCTTTCTCTGACCTCAGACGTAGATTTTTTGCAGACTCCAATAAATCAACAGTTGAGAAAATCAAAGAACTGGCCGAAACGAAAGGTAAAGAGTATTTTGAATTTTTTCATACGGATTCCCGGAAACTATGGTTTCATAGGCTCAAATTAGATCGAAGATCAGTAGTCACTTTCAATCGATGTAGAGCATCTCATTACAATCTTGCAGCCTCTTTGGCTAGAATTAATATCAAATCTAGTGCTGAATGTGAGTGTGGCTATGAGGAACAGGACTTGGATCATGTCGTCTGGCAATGTCGTTTATACGATACTCATAGAGAATCCCTAAACAGGGCTCTGGTAGATTCAAATATGCGATTGCCCATGAGAATCAGATGTCTTCTGTTGGGTCCCTCTCCAATAATTGTTACAACTTTTATGAAAAATCCGAAGAAATGCGAGCTCGAACTGTAAATTATGTAAAAAGTATCTTGATGTATAGGAATTTATGTAAAAACAAATGGAAATTCTTGTAATAATTATAGATTTAGTTTGTATTCCACGAATCATGTAATCATATTTGTTTAATTTGTATGGCTAAATAACTCCAATTGGAGTTGAATGCATTGAATAAAAAAAAAAAAAAAAAAATACCGTGGAATGGATTGAGCGTCGAAAATGGGCTTCAACCGAGCAATTGGCTCTCGAATGACTATCCTACACCTTCAGGCTCAATTGACGCGCTCGAAGTTATCGAAGCCAGAACGGCACTGGGATTCGGTGAGTTTGTGAGGATTATATAGGCAGTAGAGTTTATATGCATGAGATCTCGTTCTTGCGCATAACTCATGATACACGGCAGGTTTTGCGGTTTGCAATGAGGATATATGTTGTAAGGACCAGTACAGAGTGAAACATTGATCTATAGCATCCAAAATTACAGATCTGACATCTCGCCATCGCAGGGTCCGAAATTACAACGTTCCCTGAGAACTAACCATAAACAAGTCAATACATTTGGCAAGTCACGAGTACATATATATGTGATGCATCTTTCTGGATGCAAGTCTACAAGCAGCACTCTGCACACACTGAAAAATGGTCGAAATATCAGAGAGAGGAACGAAAAGAGTTAAGGGAGAGGAAAAGTAGCTAAATATACTTAGATTATGTAGTATGTGTATGTTGAGCGGCGTTGGGGAGTCTGATGTCAACGACTCCTCGACGACTACTGAGTGATAGGGAATTTGGAAGTGTTGACGAATCGGCGGACATGGTGCAGATATATGTGCGTTAGTTTGGAATTGCGTTGAAGGCTCTATTCAGCCAAAACTCCTCAATTTCCTGTCATACGTTTGTATTCAATCTTTAGATACATCATCTCCTGTGTGCGATTTATTGCGTTTTTGGAACATTGTATGTAGAGCATTTCTAGGAATTCTCTGTTCTTCTTATCAAGTTCAGAATCTAAGATCTTGATATTATCAAAGTTGATGTTGTGATGAGGTTCTGAAGAGTGCGACGCAAGCGCAGATCGCCCGTTTTTGCTCTTAACATCTCGTTGATGTTCAAATGCTCTCATATGGGGATATCGTTTCGTCTCACCAATATATGTTGAATCACAGTCATTGCAGCTGAATTCATGGATGCAATTGATTTTTCCCGTAGAAGCAAGCTTATCTTTGTCTAAGGTACAGATGCCGAGCTTACTTTTTGGACAAAGAAGATATACATTCCTGAAACCGTGGGTTTCTCATACTAACTAGTAGCCGCGCTCGCTTGAGGCTCGCTCGGCCAGAAAATGGTTTTCTATGAGTTTAAGTTTCGGAATTGTTTTATTGTTATTGTATTCATAACATTACGTTAAAATTCAGATCGAAAAATACATCCCCATAATGAATGAAAACTAGATATATCAATTAAAAAAATTGATTATATTATTCAAATATATAAATAATGATTATATACAAATGATCAACCTAGAAATATCAAATCGAATTATGTAAATTGAATATAAAATACTTCATACCAAAATGAAAATTCTCCCAAATTTGTATCGTTTCTTTCGACTTGAATCATGCCGGTGTATCGATGATATAATTCATCATATTCATAATATTTCGATACGTTATCAGGTCATATTGGTATTATTCCTTTTACTTTGAATTACTTTCATCATACATTCGAATGCTCTTTTATTGTTTCTTAGACTAAAATTCACAAATACACTCATTTAATAACAGTTAATTGAATTCTTCTACAGCTCACACTATCCCTTCTGAAGTTGCCAAGTTGTCTAATGGTCATTCAAATGATTTATGTACTTATACACATTTTTATATCACTTATATCACACCGTGTAGATAGTGACACATTTCATTGAATGCAGACAGCGCTACTAACATAGGCGAATTTTACACCCTTTCAAACCTTGCTTTCAATCATCAATGAACTATTGTCTCCTTCATATTTCTTTTCTGCTTCAGATATTAGAGTTTTCGAAGATATAACTATCTGTTTCCGAGTCCAAGCAACATACTCCATCACCTGTGATTCAAGTTTGCTACTCCTGTGAGATATTGCAAGGAGAATGTGGTTAATAGCATTATTGAGTTCAATTAAAGACATTTTAGTTGTAGGATAGATTACTTACACTTCTAAACTATTTAGTTGTAGGATAGATTACTTACACTAAATTATTCTCTGACTATACTGATATTTATTGATGGTTTGTTCAAACTAGTAACGAGTCTATAACTTTCTTGTTCAGAGTAGCTTTCTGTCAAATTCCCCACTCCTACACTTCAGATTACTTGAAGAAAAGTTTGACTCTGGCTTAATGCGTAGTTGGACACAATTAGATTTCACGTCACTTCACATCATTTCGTATGAATAATTTATCCAGTTGATTACTCTATAAAGGATTTGAATAGTCTCCCTTCATGAATGAGTTTCTGCTGAACATGATATGAAACATTCTATTATAAAACATCTTCATCATAAACCTGAAAGTAAGCACGATTCAGGGTTAAGTTCTTACTATGTCTCTCAATTGTTATCAACATTTCTTCATAGTCTGCTGCTCGATATATATTCTTGGTTGAGCAGTATCTATCCCCTCATTCCAGCTACTCAGCGGAGACAGAGGTTGGCTCAGACGGTGATTTTGGAATTAAAGAATAACCATGCATCCAATCTCAGCGTCCAAAGAGATAAACGATGTTTGCAGATGAAATTGTTCTGCTATAAGAATCAACCCATACTTTGCAATACCGACTCCATGAATTAGGAGAAAGTGGATTACACAGTGGTTTGGCATTGTAAAACTAGCACATATCTCCAAATAGATATTCCGGGGAGATGACAGATGTTTGCTTAGACGATGGTATTGCGGTGAAGGAGTAACCCAATTATCTGAGTGCCAAATCTAGGGAGATGATAGAAGTTTGCTGAACGAAACATTCTTCGTACTAAGAATAACCGATAGCTCTAAGTTCTGACTCCGAGAAGATGACAGAATTCTACTTGACTAGTGGTTTGGGGTTCAAGAACTAACCCATCCCTCCAATTACAGACTCCAAGGAGATAACCGACGTTTGCATAAAAAGTGGCTTCGCGTTAGAAATCATACCTCACATCACAATCTCATCTCCACGAGATGACGGAAATTGTCTTATAAAGTGGTTTGCGTGGTTGGAATCACCTTTCCCTCTGAGTACTGACTCTAAGAGGATAACAGAGGTTTGTTCCGACATCGGTTTCGTGTTCGAAAACAAATGCATCGAACTCATCTGAGATACAGAGAAAAGCCAGAGGTTTGCTCACACGGTGATTTTGCAATCGAAGAATAACCATGGATCTAATAACAGCGTCCAGAGAGATAACCAATGTTCGTGGACAAAGACGTTTTGCGATGAAAATCAGCACATACTCAGCAAATCGACTCCAACAAGATAACAGAAGCTGGATTTCACAGTTGTTCTGCATTGTAAAACTCACCCATACCTTTGATCAGCGATTCAGAAGAAATCACAGAAATTTTCTCACACAGTGATACTACAATCAAAGAATAACCGTGCGTCTAACCACAGGGGGAGGAGAGGTGACCAATTTTTGCAGATGCGATTATTTTGCGATGAAAATCAACCCATACTCCGCAATACCGACTCCAACAAGATGACAGGAGATGGGTTTCACAGTGGTTTCGCATTGTGAAACTTACACATACCTCCAAATAGCGTTCTCGCAGAGATGACAGATGTTTGCTCATACGACGGTATTGCAGTGGAGCAATAACCCATCCATCTGATTACGAACTCTAGGCAGATGATAGAAATTTGCTGAACCAATCATTTTCTGAACAAAAAACAACCGGTATCTCTGAGTTTCGGATCCGAAGAGATAAGACTTCTGCTGCAACAGGGCCGCCGTGGCCTAGTGGATGAGGTCCTTGCCTCCCACGCGGAAGGCCAGGGTTCGAATTCTGGCCGGCACCACTGAGATTTTTTCTTATGTGCTTTTCACGGCGGTCCCGGTGGTTCGGAACCCACCTCGAACTGTAGGTCCCCCTCACCGAGGTGGAATCGGTAGTTGGCAGCTGCTGACTCGCTGGTTGAGCGTAACTTAACCCCACGCACATGGGTGCCGTCTGGATTGAGCTCGAAATGGTGGGTGCCGAGACATAAACTAAGAACTTAACATTCTGCTGCGACAGTCGCTTTGAGTTGAAAAACTAACCCATCCCTCTCAGTACAGACTCTGAGGAGATAACCGATCTTTACAAAAGGAGTGAGGTAGCGTTCGGAAACATACCTTACTTCACAATCTAATCCCCAAAACGATGACAAAAGTTGACTTATAGAGTGGTTCGTGTTGTTGGAATTACATATCCCTCTGAATACCGACTCCGAGGAGATGATAAAGATCCGCTCCGACAGTCGTTCTGTATTTGAAACCTAATACATGACCCTCATTCTACTTCCGGAGAGGAGACAGAGATTTGCTCAGATTGTGATCTTGCAATCTAAGAATAACCCGTGCATCTCATCACATCGTCAAGAGGAATAACCGATATTTGCAGATGCAGTCGTTTTGCTATGAGAATGAACTCATACTTCGCACTACCGACTCCAAGAAATTGAGAGGAAGTGGATTACAAAGTGGTTTGGCATGGTAAAACTTACACATACTTCGAAAAGCGATTCCGAGTAGATGAGAGATGATTGCTTAGATGATAGTATCGCAGTAGAAGAATAATCCATCTATCTGCTCACCAACTCTAGAGAGATAATCGAAGTTTGCTGAACCCATCAGTCTCCGTACTAGAACCATCCGTTATGTCTAAGTTCCGACATCGAGAAGAGAACGGAATTCTGTTCAGACAGTGGTTCTGTGTTCAGAATTCAACCCATCTCTCTAATCACAGACTCCGATGAGATAACCGGAGTTTGTATAAGAAGTGGCGTTGTGTTCAAAATAATACCTCACTCCGCAATCTCATCTCCAGGAAGATAACAGAAGTTGACTCATGAAGTAATTTGCGACGTTGGAATTACCTATTCCTCAGAGTACCGGCTCCAAGGTGATAACAGAGGTTCGCTCCGACAGTGGTTTTGTGTTTGAAAAATAATGCATAACCCTCATCTCAGCTACGTGGAGACGACAGAGGTCCGCTCGAATTGTGATTTTGCAATCAAAGAATTACCCGTGCATCTAATCACAGTCTCCGAAAAGATGACCGATGTTCGAAGATGAAGTCATTTTACGATAAGAATCAACCCATGGTTCGCAATACCGACTCCAACGAATTGAGAGAAAGTCGATTACACAATGGTTTGGCATTTTCGAATCTCCACATACCTCCATTTAGCGATTCCAGGGAGATGACAGCTGTTCGCCGAGACGATGGTATAACAGTGAAGAAAATACTCATCTATGTGAGTACCAACTCTAGGGATCTGATGGGACTTTGCTTAACCAATCATTTTTCGTACGAAGAATAACCGTTATCTCTATGTTCCGACTCGGGGGAGATAACAGAATTTGGCTCCGACAGTCTCATTTTTTGTTGGAAAACTAACTCATCCCTCTCAGTACAGACTCCGAGGAGATAACCGATGTTCGCATAGAAACGAGGCTTGGCGTTTCGAATTTTACCTCACTTCGTGATCTCATCTCCAGGGAGAGGACAAAAGTTGGCTTGGAGAGTGGTTTGCATGGTTGAAATCATCCATCCCCCTAAGTACCGACTGCGAGGAGATGCTAGAGATTTGCTCCGACAGTGGTTCTGTGTTTCAAAACTAATGCATTACTCTCATCTCAGCTACGGGGAGAAGACAGGGGTCTGCTCAGATTGCGATTTTGCAATCAAAGAATACCCCGCGCGTCTAATCACAGGGTCCAAAGAGATAACTGATGTTCGCAGGTAAAGTTGTTTTGCTATAAAAATCGACCCGTCCTTCGCGTTACCAACTCCAACAAGATGACGAAAGATGGATTACACAGCGGTTCAACATTGTGAAATTTACACGTATCTCCAAATAGCGATTCCGGGGAGATAACAGATGATTGTTCAGACGATGGTATCGCAGTGGAGGAATAACCCATCTTTTTTTTTGTTTTTTTTTTGTTTATAGAGAGGTGGAAAATGCAATTACGCTTTGCCGGATGGCCGTCCATTCGGGGATGCTGGACTCCCGGGTCTTGCGGTATACCAGCTAAAAACCGCCTCTCCGACTCACCAACCCAACGGGGGACTGCTTTGGC
>JAPYYZ010001016.1:0-33230 GCA_030522705.1 Eretmocerus eremicus
TGAGTGGCACATATAAATTTCTATCATGTAGAGGTGTAGAAAGCACCTGAAAATTGTATCAAGCATGTGCCTTTCCAGAAAAATTTCTCGTTTTTCCGAAGCCCAAAGTGAAAGGTTCGCGGGATTTACTCATAAGCGTGAAGTTTGTTTTCAAAGCAAGGAATCTTGCAAAATGAGGAGGCTCGAAAAAAATTCTCTACAATCCTTGACACAAGGAATGCGACGTATTCTATAGCTGTATATGATCAGCAACAATATTCTTAGTAAGAAACTCTTACATCGATATCGGAGATTACTCAATGTTCAATGCATCAAAGATTGCGCACTCGATATACTCACCCCTTTTTCAGTTCTGTTGTCCATGGGAATCAACTCGAAGTCCAAGAAATTTTCCCAATTACGGATGAATAATTATTGACTCTATGGAGTGATCGGGGTCCCATGAGATCACATAAGGACAGATACTAACGGGATTTCAAATAAACCCATCGGATCTCAAGAGAATTTTTTTAGCAGGTTCTCAAAATTTACGATTTCCAATTGCTCCGAGAAAGCATGTTGTTGATCTCTCCTAGCAGCGTATTTTAGATCTTCCTGACGATTTTGATAGATTTCAAAAAGAGATTCTTGGAAACATGGACAAACTTAGAACACTAATCTTAGAAAAGTCATAGCTGAGTCCTACTACGATGAATTCATATTCTCCCGTACCACAGGATCTACCCCAAATTCTTTTTGCAGCCACCACAATTTTCCTAAAATTATGAGCCGCTGATGTACCAGTTTTACGCGCACTTTTTGAAATTCAATAAGTATTCACTCGAAAACGAAGTACTGGACGCCTTCTTTGCGGGAAAGCTTTCCTCCGTAGATCCTCCACAGAAAATTTTTTGAAGCATAAAAGTAAGTTGCGAATCTTATGAATTCGTGATCTACGCATAAAAACTCATAAAAAATAACTCGATTTACCCTCGGAGACTGCTGCACCCGAAAAGTTGCCTACAATCCGGACTATCTGAAAATGCAGCAACATCTTTCAGTCATAAGCATCGCGATGTAACAAGTCGAAATAATCATTATGACCAGCAAAGTATCGTGCACAAACGGCGAGTTCATTGGTAGGAGTAAATTATGCATATTGACTCTTGAAATTGGCCTTGTACCCCCGAAAGGCGCTCGTTATTATAACACAAATTTACGTTATCGAGAATACACACTATACTGGGGTGAGCAGAGAAGAGGTCCTCGGCTCTTAATTGGAGGAATTACGGATACGAGAGAGGCAGAGAGAGAGAGAGAGAGGTCCACTTCGGGAGGAACATTCACGACGAGATAAACAAACGATTCAGGGTCTCACATTCAATTAAAGCGAGAGCGGCTGAGCAGAGCAGCCGGCAGCATCCCGGACGGGCATAAAATGCAATCGCCGCGAAAACACGGTAATCAGCGCTCAGCCACGATAGCACTTATCTCCCGGCGGCGACCGCTCCATTCGTTTTTGGGCGGGACCACTGTATATACACTGCAGGAGGCATCTCCTCGGCTATACCATACTTTGAGAAAAGTGTCAATGCGTCGATCTCAGCTTCGATCGCCTCCAGCGACTGAGTGAGTGCGCCCGAAAAAAACTGCGCCCTCCATTTGCCGTCTACCTTGACATCCGAAACGGATATATTAAAACGGCAGCAGATGCAAGTCACGCTCGCGCTTCGCGACGCGCGGCCAAGAAAAACACTAGTAGAGGAAGGCTTGAGAGGTCTGAAACAAATAACACTTTTATCTTGTCATCTGTCGGATGTATAGTGGCGATGAGAGTGACGGGCTGAGTCTGCCCCTTTTAATGAGCCCGTTGTGATTTTCGAGAGCCCCCAGCTTTTCTGGGTGGCTCTTCCTCTGCGCTCTTCGTGTGTACAGCTATACATACACGACACAACAGTCCCAGGAGCGTTTCTAAAATGCCGCAGTCACCCGAGTTAAGTGATGAGTACATATACACCGCGACGACGAAAGCGACTCTTTGAGCTGAGATGAGAGAGTCAACAGAGTCGCGGCGCGGGAGGAACAGCGCGTCGTTTTCATTATATTCTTACCTGTAGGCTCAACATCGGCTCGATCGCGGACCAGAGTGACTCGAATTTTGGATGGAGCGCATCAGCTCTGCGTCGAGGATCTTCTCGGCTGCTGCTTATAAGATGGGGCTTTCGTGTACCTGTTTGTGTGGAGCGCGAACGAGGCATCGACTTCGAGGGGGACTTTTTCGAGGCAGCACTTGACTGGGAGGAAAGTCAAGGACCGGGTTCACCAGTCGGTGGGTTTTCTCCTGCGATCGTTGCTGCAAGACGTTATTTGGACAGATATGCTGGAGAAAGTAAATAAATGGGCGAGCATCACAGTTCTGTAATATTGCTTCCTGTATTGAAAACACATTTTTGACATTACAATCTGGATGAATGCTTGTGGATCACTCCATTTGAAGATTTTTAGAGTGAATTTAGAAATGAAATAAAACCCGAGGAAAGATATGCTGATATGGCACTAAATTTGGAAATCTGAGAAGCTCGGTCTTATTTGTTGTATATCGACGCTTGAGAACCAAAAGGACCTATCTCAAAAAATCTGGGTAAAAAACCCTCATCTTTCAAAGTTTGCGTGAAAGAGGTCTATTTCCCAAAGTTTGGGTCAGAAAGTTTAGATAAAAAAACCCAATGTCTAATAGTTTCGTGAGGAGCAGGGAACAAAAGAGGTAGGGCATTTTACACAAAATTTCTGAAATTGGGTTGTTTTGTTCATAATTTTTTAGTGACGGCTTCTTTACTCAAAATTGTTGATATAGGGCTTTCTACTTCTCAAAATTTGAGGTATGGCTGATGAGTCCTTTCATTCTCTTCCAAACAATAAGTTGGGGATTTTCAATTCCCAAGCGTTAATATACTACATTTTTGTCAGTTTTATGGGGATGAAAAGAAAATCGCTAGTTCATCAGAAAAGTTTGTTCCATCATGCTGCTTTCATGACAAAAAACAGTGATCAAAGGATCTCAACCTAGGATAACATGTCGCTATTGTCTTGGAATGGCATCGAAATCGATGGAAAACTATGGGAGAAAATCCCAGCCCACGGTCATAATTGCTATTGAAGAATGATATCACAGAACCGTCCGGCTCATATTCTAAGAACGATGAAGCTAATTTTGAGAGTAGATACTTAAAATTCAGTGGTTTTCATATCAAGTTGAATAGTGCAACTCTGATAGTCAATTGATTACATTGAGTGCGATATTTTTTTTCATCAGAACGTTATTATTCCGATAATATTGACAGTTCTAAGAGAAGTTGGAATGAGTATTCATTTCTTGATCATACTATTTTTGCAATTTTTCATATTTTATTATAACAGTATCACATGGTTTTGATTTTCCCTCTATTTTGTTCACAACTTCACAAGTTAATGTCCATAAACTTGCGTTAGTAGAAAAACTCTTCAATGGATAGTAAAATCTTGCCTAAATAATTGTAAGGCATTGGAAAATGAACATTTTTTGAAATCCCAGAACGTTTCAATAGATAGAATATAATTATGAGATTGGAGTTACAAGAACGAGAGAGTTTCGTTCGAGAAATTTGAAGATCTCAACATGAGATTCAATTCACATTATCTCGTTCATAATCCAGCCGCTCTTGGTATCAGGAGCGTACCTATTCCCATCCAAATATTTTTGAGGTTGAAAAATGGTAAAAAAGGCAAGATTAGAATCTTACGAATTTTCTTCTCTTTTACTATTTAATATTTGGATCTTGTTTGTCATGTGTTGCTCGTCTAGACGGAAATTTTTCAGAATTGTCTGTTTTCTACTTTTCTCCGTGCATTCCGAAAGATATAAAATTATTCAAAATCGACATTCACTACTCTACATGGAGCAGTATAGTAAATGAACTAAAATGACATTTCCTATTATGATCTCAAGATTTCAGAGTAAAGTCTCCGTCAGATATCAAATTGCTGCACTCGCGTCGCGTCGCAAGGATCAGAAATCAGTCAATTCCCTTGCATAGAAGCACAAACATCGAGTACACCCAAGCTCTCGTCATAATCATCACTCGAGGGCGCACAAGATGCCCAGGAATGCTCCTGGCTGGCAATGGGATGAGCCCGGATTGCGAGTCACTCGAGGACGCGCTCGTATCAGAGGCAGCAGCAGCACGGCAGACTCCCTTTCAGGCGAATCTCTCGTGTCTATCCGCCTACACACAGAGAGCCCCGCGCACTCGAATCGCGGCTCGGTTTTATCAGCAGGCTGCAGCAGCTTCGATTGCGCACTGCACAAGAGCCACCCACCAACTCGCAGTGCCTGTACTCCACTGCACACGTAGCGACGGCTCTAATCACAGCGGAGCCTTCGAATCGGCTCGAATCCTCTCATCGAGCTCTGCCCCGCAGTTCAATCGCGTCCCGGCTGCAGGTGCTCCATCCGGACGAGTACGTATGTATACATAGGAGAGGTCGTCAGGCCGTACAGGGGGCTCCATTCGACGAGGCGATCGCAGCGACGGGGTCGTGCTCCCCGGGCAGGCTCGCTCCGGCTCGCTGCTGATCTCGGCGTCGATGGTCATCGCTCGGCTCGGCGTAAATCAGCCTCGCGGCGTAGCACAGCATCAGCATCTCGATCACCATCAGCGAGCTGTACGTCACTGCGAAGCACACGAGGACACCGGCTCGTTTAGTGTATAGGGGGCACGTGCATAGAGGAGAGATGCCCCGCTGGCGATTGCGGCCGCGAGCTATTTCTGCGCCCCGGTGCGAGAGCGGCTAATGAGGAGAGCGATGCCCGGTGGACGAGCGCAATCCCAGCGATAAGTGCGCTGACGAATAAAATAAATGAAGAAAATGAAAAAATAGGAAATATGGGGTGTTCTGCAACGATGGCGTGAATTGATATTTACTCAGGCAAGTACGAGTGAGCGCATCCACGAGGATATGGAGTATCTCAACAAGGTAGAACTATTGCCAAATGAAGGAGCACTGTTCCATCGGTTCTGCTGTGCATGGTGTGGACTTCTACTTTTCAGAGTCGGTCAAACGGAAAATGAAATACGCGACGTATGGATAATCGTTTTTGGAACCGAGATAAATTCTCAGAATGTTTATCCATGCAGTAGAAAAGTCACAATCTATAAAACTAAACGCGTACCAAAAAAGCAAAATCGCAAACATTTGTTGTCCCTCCATTGGCACAGGCCCGAAGATGGTAGACCAATGAAGAAACATGGCAAAATGTTTCAAATTTTGATAAGAATTGATATTTTCGTATTATATCAAAATGAACTTTCTCAAAGTTGAACTCATAATCTATCATTCCTCATATTATATTGTTGCATGATTCCAGCGTCAAATTGACCCGAAATCAACGTTTGGCAACCGTTGTCTTTTGGGATCTTTTTCTCTAATATTTCAGTTCAGAATCACAATTGTACTTGACGAATTCATGAGGTAGTTATTAAAACTCACGATATAGTATACGATAAATTTTTCCCGAGCATTTGAATCCCTCACATCCTTCATTTGAGGTATTCTCCAGCTGTTTCACAATTGGGACACAAATCACATGGTGCTCCTTCATTGTTACTTTTACCTGCATGAATCTCTATTGACACTTGTGTGTTGAAGTTACGTACCCGGGCGTAAGATTAGTGCTTGAAGTACTTTACGCACTGCTACGTAACTCCCCGCACACAATGCAGCAATAGTATACTTCGATGCAAGGGCGTAGAAGTTGGATTTCGCATTTCGAGTGATATTTTCCGATCCTCGCCTCCGGCTCGGGTCGGAATCATCACGAGGATGCGGAATCCAACATTTGCGGCCGTGTATCGATACATATTTTCCGACAATTCGTGAGTGAAAGTCACGAGTCCGTGTGTAAAGTGCAATTTCACGTACGAAGTGTTGAAAAATAAAAAATATCGAAGAAAGGATTGGATATTATTACCGCTTTCCTGCAAAGTAGGAATTGAAGCAGCATGAGGCTGATGGAAAAGGAATGTTGAAACTTGAAACGATAACCCCACTGATTTTGTTCGCGGTCTTTTATTTCTATTTATTTGAACGGATTGGTTCAAATTTATATTCATTCTTTGAACGTTCATACTATGTCTACAAAAAGGTCTCAGGAACCATTGATTACAATAAAATGAAGTAGAAATGAACGAGAGCTAGCTAGCTCGTGGCAGGGCCGAGGCAGTTCCACGATGAATTGAGCGGCGAAGAGACACGAGGTAGCGTAGGATCACAAAACTCTGATCAAGAATGTGAGCTGCGTCTCTGGAGGATTAGAGGTTTTACGGGTTTTGCAAAAATGGTCGAGTATCACGAACAGAATGGCTCGATGATCAAGAGGAATATACTCTGGTTGAAAAAATCTCTCGTTCTCGTTGAGATCGACTCTGAGTATGCATATAGAACGTTCGCTGATTGTCTTGGATAGAAGAAAAGGATATAGCTACGAAGTCTCATTTCAGAGATGGACGAAAAAGCTCGGCTCGCGCTCAGCGTGGATATGTAAGTGATTGCCTCGCGGATGCAAGGAGCGAGCTGAAAATTTGATGCTTGGAATCGTACCAACTCCATTCATTTCGCGATGTACCAAACTTTAGAGTGCTCTAGTGCAACTGCATCCTAGTTCAATTTTGCAGCTGAGAGGGACATTCCCGATGACACACGATTTGATGCAATTCAGAGATATTGCACGTAAGAGAATTCTGAAGGAAATCAAATCGGAAGCTCATTTCGAATCATTTCATTGCTCGATCCGAGAGGTACTATGGGATATACGCAGTAACGTACGCCAGGCTGATTCACTATCACTCCCTTGTTCACATCCCGTTTCTCAATCTCGTTACAGTTACATAGGCAATGTCGAGTCTACTTTGATTCGTGCCTGTCATCGGTACTAGATAATAGCAGAATCATCATGCAGTAGTTGCGACATCCCGTTACATTCCCTCATTCCTCCCTCACGCATACGTGTATCATCACTCCTTATACCTCGAATTCAACGGAATAATACAAATATATCGACCGACTAGCAGAATATTGCATCCATTCTAAACTTTTAGATCTGTGGGATTCTGGCGTTCTCAAGTTTTCGTACTCTCGCGCGTTCCTAAGCTCACCGCAAGGCTTCTCAAATAAAATATGACTTTTTGATTCAATTGGGCCGAGCTTTAACTCGTTTTGTTTCTAACAAATGCATCATCTGAATTAAAATTTCTTGTCATAAATTAAGGCACTTCAAAGTTACCAAAGAAGCTTTAGAAATGAACCATAAGTATTATCCGGGTATAAATCAGTACTCCTTCAAGAGGATAAAGAATATTGTACATGGTTGCTGAAAGACTCTGACAGGTATTTTTCACCTTGGTAGAATTTCGATTTCTTGGCTCCTTAAGGGCATGCCAAAGCTCTACTTTACCGACATTCATAATAAATTCATTTAAGATAAAGCTATACAATATTTCGAAAATGTATCTCCAGACGGCTATGCGTATTGGTGGAATGCATCACTGCGTAAAATTTTACAGCGATCTGCGGAAAGCTCTTGGAGTAATCTTGATTATAGTGCAATTAAAGTATACTTGTACCATAATTGAGACTCTTCCAAGAGCTCTCAACGGATCACTCCAAAAGTTTACACAGTGGTGCATTCCACCAATACACATAGCCGTCTGAAGCTACATTTTTGAAATATTATATAGCTTCAAAGAAATTGATTATGAATATCGGTAAAGTAGAGCTTTGACATTTCCTTGAACCTGAGAAACCTTGAAATTCAAGGTTTCTCAGGTCAATTTACATGTTCATATTTATATACTTTCGAATGAAATAAATTTAATTGGCGTACTTTGAAGCCAAGGGGAGTAGGCGGGAATAATTACTTCCGACCAATTCCAGTCATTTGCTCGTAGAATTGGGCCTCAGTCGAATTTTGCAACTTTTGCAAATTTTACAAAAAGTATCTCGAGGAAGGTATTTCGAGGATGGCGATAGGACAATAAGGAAACTGAGAACTACCTAAGGTATGAAGTTGAGATTGTTTCAGATAAAATTTTACGGTCGTGAATCATAGCGCCCATGAGCGGTCCTTGATCAGCACATAACAATTTAGAATACTCATACCTGATTTGCAATAGCGACGAGCTTACCGTTTGCGTAGAGCAGTGGCGTGAGGGGCGGCTCGCAAGGGAAGAGTCCCGTGCCGGCGAGGCTCTTGATGACGATGCCCTGCAGCTTGGAGAACAGCAGCACCATCTGCAGGACGCTCGTCCTCTGCTGAAGCCTCGCCTCTGCAACACACGAGATCTTGAGCGTTCAATACCCCCCTCAATGCCTGATTACCCCTCCCCCCTCGCTCGACTCGGGTCAGAGATCATTCTCCTCGACGAAGGCGTCTCGCATGTACCGCAGCTGCAACCAAGAGAGCCGTTTCCCCGGGGCGGCCGCGGCGAGTCGAAAAAATCGGTACCGCGTGTGCGGTCCGGCACGCGATCGCCGCTCTAATACGTATATCCGCGGGCCCGATTGAATTTTTACAATTGCAGCAGAGAGATGGAGGGGGCCACTCGCGATTCTCTCCCTTGGCAGTGCACGAGTGCAGGTGAGTACGGCCACGTGGGGCGTCACGCGAGAGACGAGATCAACAAATTGCCGGTCTGTCGCGCCAATTATATCGGCGCGACGGGAGTGAGTCGTGAGGGACGAGTGACGGGGCCGGAGTCAAATTGATTCCGCTCGTCCGCTCGGACTCGCAGGATCGCGTACGCGTATACGCCTTCCCCGCGGATGTCATTCAAGGACTCGCGTGATGTGCCTCGAGACAGCGTACGCGCTCTACTTATGCCGGAGCTACTGAATAAATTCAACGGCGCGCTCGACGACTGCCTGTTGTCCGACTCGCGCGACTTGCCCCGACGCGACGGATAACGCGTCTGCGTTTTACGGACAGGCCGTCGTTATTCGCGGAACATATCCGCCCCGCGGAGGAAGCCCCGTGCAAATTCGAAAACGCGGCTTGTCGGGACGAGCGGACGCTCTGATTATGATGTGCGCGATCGCGAGCTGGGATTCTGCGCTCAGGCGCCTTTTACGAGGTGGAACGAACTGGAGTGCGTGGCACCGCTGATGGAGCTCGATTGATTGCGCCAAACTCCGCGAAACCGGGCGCATGCAGCTACTGAATTAACTTACATTACGCTGATTGAGAGAGAATTCAACGGATGCCTTCAGTGCCGTGTGATTCCGATGAGTTACCCTTCACTTTGTGAAACATTGTCATGAACTGAGTCGTTTCTCGTATAAGGGTCATCAATGCTATTACTCCCCTGTTGATTTAGATTTTGTGTAATTTGCGACGGAAATCTTGAAGAAATTATACTATGACAATTAAAATATTAGTAACCATTTCAGAAGGTAACCGCTCCCAGTATCGGAAATGCCTTTTTTCCCATAAAAACACGATTTTATTAACGTAAAAAAAGGCAAAAAGAGGCAAACCTTATGTTTTGAAAATTTTATTCCTCGTATTTTTTCTTCTACCTATCGAATTGATATTCAGATTCTATTCGTGGCCAAATGCGTTTCTTGCAGTAACAGAGATTTTTCAGAATCGCCTTAGATTTTCCGATACTTAAAAAAAAACTGATCACGAGGTATTGGAAATCAATTAGGGAATGGGTTGAGAGAATTGATCATCGAACAAGCGGTTCGGTGTATTTCTTCACTACCGCAGACTGGCGCTATTTTGGTCCACTCAAAAGCACTACTACAAAGCCTTATAAAGCAACCAGCAATTTTTTCGTGAGAACGACAATAAATATTGAGGAATGAGAGTCAAGTTTGAGCTAAAGAATAATCAGTTTATGATCTATTGTATCATTTTGATTTCTAGAAGCGTTCTGCTCTTAGCATTTTCTTGGCGATGGGTGGTTTTGGGTGACGATGAAAGATCAATTCAAAATGCTTGAATCTTCAACTAAGGGAAATCATGAAAGGCGTTACTTGGTTTGTCTGATCGTCGATCCAAACAATAGTTTTCGAGATCGACATTTTCTTGATCCTATCTAATGGATCATCTAGATAGGTATATGATTTGGTAAACTCAGGAGCAACTGCACAATTCTAGTACATCGAATCATCAACGAAGATGTTACGAATGAAAATAAAATGAGATAGAGTGCATTTAGATAAGGAGTTCCTCTCCAGATCCAAATAATTCTCCTCCTCCAAGATGCAATGAAAATCGAGGTGAGAATACACGAGGTGAATTTATTGCATGAGCTCAGAAGTCTTTTTTCTCTGACTCCCACCTGAACTCACGCGCAATCCCATCGTCGCACAGCAAAGATTTACCCGCACTTTATCGCTCCTCGGCGGAGGCGCAGCTCGATGCTCGCAAGCGTAACCGGTTACGCTACCACGCGGCGCCCGATTTCGCGATTACATTCGCGCAGTCATATCCGATTTCGCGATTACATTCGCGCAGTCATATCACCATGAAAGTCCATAAACCCACATCGGACATAATTATTCTCTCTATGTGCACTGCGTCCTCACGTGGCGCGAAAGAACTTTCTCCTCTCGCGCGGCCCGAGCGAACTTGGTCTCCAACCCTCCGCAAGGATTCTCTTCGCCGCATTTTTTTTCCACCCGAGCGGGGTGTCATGCGCTCATGCATTATTATGTCATGGCGCAGTGCATTTTCAGCTGCATCGCGAGCAAATAAGAGAGTGCGTAGCCCATGGTCGATGCTCGCTGTCAATTATTGAATGCTTGCTCGCGCTCGCCGCGTTACGGTTTTTCGTGGAAAGTGAATCGATGCCGAATCGGACGGCATCAATTATTAATGAGGCCGCGCGCGCTTTACATCCAGACTTTTACCGGGGCGTGAGTTGAGTCAATGCACGGAGTATATACCTGTGTACATGCGTACACTCTTTTCAAACGGCGGACAGATTCTACCGTATGCCCTTGGCAAATATATACTTTTGCGAAGTTGGAGCACTCTTATCGAACCTCGTGCTCGATTTTTCAAGCGGTTCTTGGAAAGGTTGCGGCCAACGCTCGAATCTAATCGCAGCGTTTTCAGGAAATGCCGCAGTATGTTTTGATGAGGCTGTGAGGGGCCTTGTCAGAGAGGGCATTGAATGGAAAAATTGAGAAATTGTATCGAGCAGAGGTTCTGAAAGTACTGTTGGCAAGTTTGTATGATGGAACGAGAAGCTTCGATGCCCTAAAGTAATCAAGTGACGAGGAGTCGTGGATTGTGTGCACGAGTGGAATGAAACTAACTCGAAAGTTCGATGGGATAAGTGAGTCCACAGAAAGTTGATCCACGGAGGCTTCCCGCGAATTCCCAAAAGACCCAGTGGGGTACAAGTTTGCTCAACGTATTCCGCTTCTTCAACTTTCTCCTGCAGTAATAAAGTGTTTGCACAACATTGTTGGTTTCATATCACGATGGAACTTGCAGTCTTGTGCAAACAAGATGATCCAGAACTCCTGGGTGAGGTAGCAGAAATTTTTTCTTTCTTCTTTGAGAAACGTGACAAAATCTAATTAGTGCTCTACCCTGAGAAGCTAGCTTTTGGTTATAATTCTATAAATGAATAAATAGTCATACATTTCCTTCACTGGAACTCAAATGGATTTTTCAGCTAACCCAGTTTAGTGCAGCAATTTCACTGACCCATATAAGCGAAGCCGCTGAGTTTGGATTGAAGGCATGTAAAATCTCTACCTTACCGACACTCATTATAAATTGATAAAGTCAAACAAATCATCATTTCCGGAAAATAGCTCCAATCCAAATTGCGTATTAGTAGAATGCGCCTCTGTGTAAGATTTTGGAGAGATCCGCGGAAATCTCTTGGAGTAGTCTGAACTATGGAACAATTACAATCTATATCTGTACCATAGTTGAGATTCCTCCAAGATGTTTCCACGAATCACTTCAAAATTTTACACAGTGAAGCATTCCGCATTGGCATTCTGTACTGACGCAGATTGGAGCTACTTTTTAGAAATATATTTTTGCTTTATTTTAAATCGAAGTATGATGGATGGCGCTAAGTCAGAGCTCCTTCTTCCCCAATCAAAAATGATGAGCGGCTACAAAAATAACTATTCAAGTCAGAAAAAGTAAGTATTAAACGCATTCTGATGCTTAATGGACGAATGCGGCAGAAATATTTCTGGTCAGTTGACATAACTCATCAAAATAATTCAACTCTTTGTGCGTTTGGTAATCACGTTGGGGTCCATGATAATACGGCCCTTTTCGCCTCCGCCGAAGTCTCGTATCAAAATACCCAATTGAGTCTTGGATCGAAAGGAAAGATCAGTATATCGCCTCCTAAAATCTCATAATTGCCTATACTCGCTCTCTCACCCTCTATACAGCGATTCAGGGTACATAACCTCAATCGCCAGAATCACGCATCGATCTGCGCGACAAGACAGACGACTCTCAGACGGTATAAAGAGACAAGCCAACCGGCAATTTGTCATTCCTACATGGCGCGAAGGCGACGAGCTCCCAAAGCCCATTACACGAATTTCTCTCGCTCCTGTCACACTTGCACAATATATATAATATTCAGCGCGTCTCACCCGGGCACAGAGGCTGGAGGCTCTTGGTGAGCACCGTGAGCCCGTAAACTGCGAGGACGATGCTTGCGAGGGCCAGCGGCTGCAGAAACGGCAAGTATCGCTGTCCAAGTCTGGGCGCCTCGGACGACAGGTACAGCAGCGCCACGTACACCAGCCCCTAAATCCAACATCAGATAATATTATAGGGCGAGCCTCAAACGGCGCACCTGCCGAGGAGAAAGTATAACGCTGGCGCCTGCGGCATATAGTATTATTAGAGACTGTCGCGGTCGTTTCATCTAGCCGCAAGCTCGAGCTTCCCGCTGAGATCCGAGGAACCGGCCCGCTGTATGGGTATGTACCGTTGCACCGGGCGGATTTTCTCATTACTCGTGCACCTCGATAAAGAGAGAGACGATACTCGCGGCTATTGTTTCTCGCCGGAGCGGAGTCATTTCCGACGGGAGTAAAAAAGTTCGGGCTACCGCGTGAAATTTCGTGGCGAGAGAGAGAGAAAAAAGCTCGGCTGGAAGTTGCGGTCGCGACTTCCGAGACCTCGCCGAGAGAATCACGGGCTCAAAGGAGGCGCCGACGACCGACCGCCCATCTAGCGCCCCGTTCCGCCCTCCGTCGGCAGGCAATTGAGTCGAATTCGATGCATCCTGCTGCATCTGATTCGATACACGATGACTCCGCACCACGTGGTCGAAGTGAGAAAAATCGTCGAGCGGTAAATTCCTTGCTCGAGGTCTTCACCGATTTCCATTGCGTGGACTCTAGGTTACAGCTTATATTCATACATGATTTTGATACCGAGCAAAGTAAATTCAGAATCTGCCAGAAAATATTTGTCATTGATTGATTTCGGTGATCGGAGAAGAAAAAACTTTGTCTTGCCGACGTTCATTAAAAATTTGATATTTCGCAAAAGTAAAAACAATGCCCCTTATTGGCGAAATGCGTCCCTGGGTAAAATTTTGAAGTGATCCGCGAAAAGCTATTGAAGTAATCCTGTTCATGGTTCAAATATATTATAATTGAACTATAAACAGGATCACTCCAAGATCTCTCTGCGGATCACTTCGAAATTTTGCACAGTGATGCACTTCATCAACACCCAGACACATTAGAGGCTAAATTTTTGAAAAACTGTTTCTTCTATTTTGAATAAACTCATGGTGAACGTCAGTATAGTAGGACTTTTATTTCCCCTTAATGGCCACTCGTATCGTTATCATGCCCAGATGAACGAGATGGATGACAATCAACTCCAAACTCGTAATTTGCATTCGACTTTGCGTCCACGTAAATTTCGCGAGAGTCTGATTGATTGCGGTGGTGCAGTGAAATTTTAAGAGGTGACAAATATTCATTGTCCTCGGCGCTACTATCTCGAATTGATTGGCAACATCGCGCCAAAATCGTCCTTATCACTACAAAATTAACGAGCCAGATGCTGCCTCAGCAGTCCCCGCATAACCAATCTCTATCGTAATGAATGAGAGTATCAGAGACTTTGCAGTCAAATTATGCTGCACGAGCGCGCGTAACATCGGCTCTTTTTCGACGATTAATCACGCCTCAATTTGAGAGACATTCTTTTTTTTCGCTCTTGCAACAAAAGCAACAATCGCGTGCCTCGTATTTCACCAAAGTCGATTCATCACCTGCGGCTTATCGGATTATTGTATTAAGAGTTGCAAGGCGCAGCGCCTGAACCGGCTTTTTATACATCGTCGTTGTTGTCGTCGTCGTCGCCCCGTCTGTTCCTGACGAGGACGAGAGAGGACGGGAGCGTCTCAAAAATAAAGGACCCGCTAACAGCGAAATACTCCTTTCCGCGAGATCTCAAAGACAGTTCGCTTCTCTGTCGACGTGGTAGCAGTAATTACGAAGAGATGCGCGAGTTGCACTTTGGTGGAGAGGCAGATGTAGAAAAAAGGCGAAAAAAATTACTGTAATCTTTTTCCGGAAAGGGTTGAAATTCACTATTCTTCCTTTGTTCTGGTCTCGCGGTTTCCGTGACCCTCCCTTTGTAAGCGCATTTTGTTGTACTCCTCTACTTTCGAATGCTGCTCGCCGCACAATTTTCACCTGAATTGTCTCACGGGTACACGACAATTATTGTATCGACTTGACTCGCGCAAACGAGAAATTTTTTTTTCCAACAAAAAGTGTTCTTCAAACATCGTTAATTGGGATAGCTGTGACCACAGACCATTAGGAGGTATACAATGACATTGCAGGCCACAAAGTTGTCCAAACAAATATCTAGTTCAAAACCGCATTCGAGATGAGAGAGAATTCCAAAACAAAAATCTCCAAAAATCAGTGTCGAAGAGGAAAAGTATGACTGCTAATCAAATTCCATCCGTTCATGTACAAATTGAAGTTACACTTGAAGCATTTGCCGAGGATCAAGCTTTGGAGCCCGCGCGAAAAAAGGGTTCTTTATTTTTTTTTGGTGAAAAGTGAAAATATCGAGAAGATGACAGAATTACCTGAACTATGGGTAGCTGTAGGACGGCGAGGCGCAGCTTGGCGAGGTTGATCGAGTCGGCTTCCAGGCTGGGCAGGGGTAAGCAAGGCCAACAGCAGCACGGGCCCACTCTGAGCTTGAGGGCTGGAGCCTTGATCTCGGAAGAGATCGAGGCAAGCTCCAAGAGCAGATCAAACAGCCTGTACAGCGATACTGTCAGGGCAAACTGCGTCAGGGCCTCGGAAAGCAACTGCGATCTATGAATAGGACAAACAAAATGAGTTGGTACTTTTGGCTCACATTTGTAACATTCAAAGCATTTGCTTGAGGATCTAACTAAATTTGTATATTCTGAAATCAGACTTCATCTCTTTTGAGGGGAATTACTCGCAGAAAATTTTCGGAGATACTTGGTCCTCTTTATGATTTTTGTTTTTTTCTTTTTCGAAATATGGACCTATATTTTGATGGACAGTCCATCCCGAACGTGCGTTTGAAGGAACTTCCATTCTCGCCATCAGAGTAACCAGGTACTCGCTATGCCAAGCTTCAGCTTATCTTCTGCGAAGAATGTTTAGCCACAGGAGTGCGGTTCAAGAATGATGGAAGAATTTTCTGAAATGAGGACCCATATGCTGACTACCAGTCCAGGATCGCTCCATTCTAATATTGCCTCTCATAGAATATCGGCTCTCGTAGCAACCAGTGTTACCATTCAACCACCGATCTTACTATGGGCTAGAACTTACGCGGAGGGCACGATCGGAATAGAAAATTTCTGGACAGTTTCTCCGAATGTAAATACATTCCTCAAAGGGTTGGCGACACTTTCGCACCAAGTTTATGTACTTGGAGATCAAATTCGGGCACTTCAGACTCAGTTTACTAAATTTCTCGATGCAATGGTGGAAATTTGGCTTCGATGAATATACAGCGAGATAGCGAGATCGCATGAGTCAAAAGTTGTTATAGCTCTCTAAGACTCATAAGAGATGTCGTAATTCTTTCTCCGGTCATCTCATCCTCGTGTAATAGGAATCATAAATCTCCGAAATCACGAAATTGCGTACAATGTGAAATCGACGACTCAAAATATCTTTGCACCGTCTCTTCTTTGTCACTTTGCTTACACCCTGTGCCAACGGGATTAATATAGTTCCTCCACTGAATGGCTTGCAACTCCATATGGGAATGCAAATCCCACATATTCGAATAGAGTAGAGATTCGATTGTAGATCATCCAAAGACCGATACAACGAAGTGCATACCCTGCAAATCGTGACTTGAACAAGGTCTCGGCTACTGTACATCCCTCGCTGCACATTCGCTCGATTTTCCCACAAAAATCTCCCCGCTCGTGCCCACAATTTCCAAAAGCGGCGGCCCTAAAAATACCCATACGTGCATGCAGCACGATCGCGTGGGGCTCGATTAACCCGGGCGCGGCGATCGTTATCCGCGAGCCCATTAGGCTGCACCACCGGAATACCCGCATACACTCCCGGCCGACAATTTCGCTGCTCAGAGTCTCTCAGAGTATAGTCGCATCTCGCGCATTCTAAAAGGGCTCGAGGAAGGCCGCACGTGTAATACAGCGCGCAGCTGCGCAGCTCGACTCATCTCCGGCGCAGCGAGTCCGTCATCTCGGGGCAAATCGAGCGGAAGCTCGTGCGCCTCGCGGACCGCGACGATCGAGATCAGTTGCGCCGATTTTCGCGAAGCCGGACGGCCTCTCTCTCTCTCGCATGGGTGGCTCCGCGACGTCCGCGCCGCCCGCCAGCCTAGACGGCCCCCTATCTCCGGGCTGCGATCGGCAAAATGAGCCCGACACGCTTCATCCTAGCTGTGCCCCGTGCTCTGTGGATGCGGCTATCGCCGGAGCCACGCCACGTGGTGGGCTATTAAAGCTCGCCTCTGACGCTGCTTGCTCTCGTTTTGTCCAACGCCTCGGGCTGCCGCAGAGTCTCATCCGTGCGCCGCGCCGCTCTGCCATAAACGACGACATGGGCTCTAATTGGGCTCCGCGCGCACTATTTTTCCTCGCGCGCGCAAGACCGAGCTCGAGAGAGAGCCGAGCTGGACCCTCGTGCTCTCTATGTATACGCGGAGCTGCTCCTCTTCCCTCTGGCCCAGAGCGACCCTTAATTGGCGCTTGATTTAATATTAGCGATAAATAACGCTTGATACGCGATGCTCGCCCCGACCCTTCGTTCTATTTCCACTCTCATTCTTTTTCTCCCGTCCTCTATTTTGAGTGTCTCAATAATTGATGCACTTTGGCTCTGAAATCCTCATCGTTGGCTGGAAATTGCGGCCCGCTGCGAGCTAGATTGCCTCCTATTATAGCCGCTGAATGCAAAAGAAAAGTTTCACTTTCGGAAGAATTTAGAGGGACGAAAGCCTATCGATCGAACAAGCTGACGTTTTCAAAGCCTTTGTTGATCTCGAAGTCGACACGGAAAAGGTATTTTCATCAAATTCGAAGTTCGCCACTATTTCCTGAACTAAGCCGGAGAGAAGAAATGGCTTTGGATATCTATGGCACCAGCCTCCGTAACTAAATTGTCCGAGCAGAAATCATTTTTCAAACGAGGAAAATATTGTATCCTTTGGGAGTGGAAAGTCAATTTTTCGTCAACCAGTACCAAGGGAGGACAAATACATCGACAGCAAAGCAACCGTTAATCCTCGATAACGTTCAATTCTCCAAGCATTTATCATGACCCCTCCCTACCGATACTTTTCATGTCGTCACTTCCCGCTCAAATTTTTATCTTGAGAAAATCATTCGTCTCTTGTCGAGAGAGGCTCCTCGATATCCCGTCATTTATCTCTCTTCTCCCTGCAACGCGTACGATAAACCACGCACAAGTATATCCACGCATCGGATCCTCCCGTCCCTCTGCGTCTGTCGTTTGCTCGTCCACCAAACAGCCGCGTCGTTTCCCTTGATTAGATTCATCAAAGTTGCCTTGGTCGATTCCTCTCAAAAACACCACCCAAGATGAATCTCAATGCGAGATTCTTACGGAGCTCGGGGCTTCACGATTCGATACACCGACGACGCTATCTAGTCCGCCCCGCACGAGAAACGTCCCATTCAATCTCGTCTCTGGAGATATTCCAAAGCGATACGATCGGGACGATTCCCTCGGCCTAGGCTGCCTCACGGATGAGTTACTCTCGTTATGCGAGTGACTGATGGAAAACAGGTTCCTTCAAAAGTGGGAAACGTCCATACTACGATGTAGCATTCTTTCGGGAAACGATATTCGTAAGACCGAGCCTGTGCCGAGATGATCGAGAAGTGTCGACAGCAGAGCGACCAATTGCCCACTCATTGGAGCGATCTAGCGTCAAATCGATTAGTCCAGCTCGCAATCAAGAATTAGCTCTCGGCTACGCGAGCAAATCAAAGGACGGCTCGTGCAAAGTGCCTACTTACTCGCAGCTCGGCACGCGTATTAAATCGCCGATGGATCCTCTCGATGCCGGGCATCAAGGGCCTAAATCCCGCAGTGCGAGATCGATAAGGCGATACGCGTGCACCTGTGTGATTTCGTCAGGAGCGTCTCCGCTCGCGGGATATGCTGGCGCGAAACGGGCGCGCGCTTCGGCTCGTCCCGTTACGTCAATTATCGAATTTCGCGATGATTTCGCGCGAGCAGAGTCGGCGCGGGGCGTTTGGCTCCGGGGGAGGCTGTCAATTTGCGTAATTACCTGGGCAAAGCGAGGGCCGCGAGGCTGCAGAGCGAGGCGATCGGGTACACCGATAGCGCGGAGCAGGCGTTGATCTTGAAGGACGTGGTGCGGCGCTGGCCGCAGATTCCGCCGCAGGCGTCGAGAGCGAGGTAGATGGTCGCCGAGCAGAGCAGCGAGCCGATCGCCAGCAGGGCCACGCCAAAATTTCCCAGGCCTGCCGACAGATACGAGATGTCACTCCGCGGCCTTATACACCCTGCCCGCGAGACACGCGACGATCTCCGGTAATTGAGCCCGAGGGGGTGACACGGCACGATCGTATCGGCGTCTCGAGGGGCCGACTGCTCCAGGCGACAGATCGGATACTTGGTAATGGGGCTGGACCTTGGACGAGGGCTGACGGACGCGAGCCCGATACACCATTATTGCATCTTGCGACTGAGCCACGTTGCGAGGGGCTGCTTGATCGACCGGGATGCAGCTCATCCGGGTCGCGAGCTCGACCCGGGAGATTTTGTTCCGTGTTGGGTTCAAGCGTTTGGAGGAATTTCGGCGTGATGGAATTTGACGTTGGCCAAGAATGATCAGATTTGCGAGGAAATTGACATAGAGTGCTTCTCGTTGTGATTGACGCGCCATCTGGTGGCCGACATTGTTTCCTCCTCTATCATCTTATTGGGGCCATGAGGAACTAGTAGTGGAACAGTGACACCTAAAGAGTATTTTTATACAAATTTAAAAGAAAATTTATCTACAGAAACTTGAGCTTGTAATCCGTGGAGAAAAAAAATTACATGTCACATGAGGGGTACAATAATCTTTTGTCATGGAATAATTTTGCACCTTTCTAGGGACAAAACTTTTTTATAATGTGTATAAGGAAATTCTTCAGGTGGCGCTGATCCGCTATCAGTTCCTCGTGGCCCTAATAAATTGGTATCGAGGCAAAAAGTAATGACCACCAAATGGCGCATCGACCACCCCGGTGTAGGGAATGGCTAGGCCTCGTACTACTACTAAATTACTGTCTGAAAAATTAGCTAAGGGCTCGTCATGCGTTTCGTCCTCCATCTGCAGCTGGGTACACCGTAACCCGGTTTCATCAGAAGGGCTGTGTTGCATACGAAGCTCTGGACGCCGAAAGATGAAATGTTGAACGCTCTTGTATACTAATCGATTCATTCGTTCGTCACTTGCGAGGAAAGGAGCTCGAACTGACTGATCTATCTTATTGTGTGGCGCTGGTGCCCATACTGGGGAGTACCCGTAATTAGACTGTGATTGCATATGCCTGGGCCCGGTACAGGGGTCCGAAACGTTATTAGTTCAAATAAGTATTTGGGCAATCGGAAGTCCCTCATTCATCAGTGTCAATCGGTAATTACGTGACTCAAATATGGAGCCTGAGATAACGCAGAATAATCATTGGTGGTTGTGAACGAAGGACGTTCCATGCGATTGATGGTGACGCAAGATGCTCCAAAAACCAATTGCCCTATTGTTCATAAAATTCTTTGATGACCCATTTTATACTGGCGAAACGTAAATTCAAGGATTGTTTTCTAAGGACTGCAATCCATGACGACTTTGGAAGCAGACTGAAAGTTCGTATTTGAGCTATATTTCAAATCTTAATTCATCTCTATTTGAGAGGGTTGAAGAACTAGATTGAAAGAGATCACGCTTCAAAATTTGATCCGGTGCGACTGTAACATCGATGTAATTTAATTCTCTGATCATCATTTTGATCTGATGGATGTAATTTTCTTCACAAGATACGTATCCATCACTCGATCGGTAGCATAAGCTTGAGTTTTCTCAAAATCGTCCGGGTGCATGGAAATTACTTTATACACATTCTGCAATCGAGACCACATGAATGACTTAAATTCGAAATAGCCATGTAAAACATGAATACCAGTCATTAACATCGAATAATTTCGGAGAATTTTTCATTTTTATTACATATAGTGGAATAATATTAGCCATCTAAGCTGCCTATTATAAAGATTATTTTTTCTCACAATTAACAAGGCTATTTTGTATACTTAATGGCGCATAGTTGAATATGAATCTCCTACCATATTTGGTGAAATCCTATCGAAGGTCTATTATCAAAATTATTCCCTCCATCAGCTGAGCTCGCTATTATGAAAATGTGATCGATCAGGTAGCCTTCACTCAAGGTGTAGATTCAACGGGCCGTACTATCAGATTTTGTTCTCTTATTGTACCAATAATTTGAAGGATGAACAGCCGAAGCCTTTGCAATTTCTCTGAACGAAATTGGAACCTAATAATACCTGGACCGGGATTGTCGGCACACTTTAATTACCCCTTGAATATTGTGATTTATGAGCACCAGAAAATCTCGCCAAACATGCGAAGTTATGTGCATAATCCAAGCAATATCTATGCGTACACATCTTCTCATTTTTCCATTCTGGATCTCTATACATAGCAGATTCCACAGACAGGAAGATCAGTCTTTCCATTCCTAACTCAGCGCAATATACACACACAATCGGACCTTAGTTCCGCGTGGCGACGAATTATCTTTTGTCGTCAGTTTTGCCAAAATTATTGTTGGATACACGAAGATTGTGCACGATGGAAACACTCACCACCTCCTCAATGTGGCATATAAAATGAATAATTAAACTCGATTGGCTGCCCAATGATGCAATGCATACCAACGAAGAGAGCTAGCTTTAAAATAATCTCTATTAGCATATAGAACCTCAAGAAGAGAAAACGATAACAGGCAGTCCCATTGAATAAAATCAATGAAATACAATCATCTTCATCTACAGGGCTATTCAAGAATGAAAGATTCGAAACTGTAATGTCAGGTGAATAATAGCTCGTCCTGAATCGGTTTGCTTACGCGAATTCTCGTTGGAATGACGCGTCAAATATATGATCCTAAAATTTATAGATTGAATAAGCTTACTTGGAACCTATGAATTCAGAGATTATGATTCCAACTCGAAAAGAAAAGAAACAATTTCATAAAGAATATCCGTGGCACAGGTTCACGAAAATCACTCATCTTCGTTGCCCTCGAAGAATTCAAGCGTTAATTCGTGATTCCCGAAAAGCCAAGTCATCAGCAGAGTACGTTATGTATTGTCTCGATTCGTCCCTGAACCTCAAATCAGTCAAGCGAAGACCTAGTTACATCACGAGCGTCCATGTTTCTTCATACACGCATTTATTGAGTTTTACAACTCATATTCTTTTCACCAAAACGTCTGTAGAAGTCGGGCACTAGGGAACCAACACTCAGCCACTCAAAAACTCACTGGTGAACAGCTCAGCGGAGCTCGGCAGGTAGAAATCGGAGCAGCTGAAGTTGCCGCTTCGGTAAAATTCGTCACCAGCAAAACCATGGTGCGAGTAGCTCGGCATCCTCAATCTCTTCTGTTCCGCTCCAGAACAAAGGAAAAATGGATCACCGAAGAAGAAAAAAAGAAGAAAAACACTACTTCGCCGTCTTTCCCGCCATCGCTCGGTCAAAACCTCGGCCAAAACTATCCGCCGATGCTCGCAATGGTCGCTTCGAAAACGCACGTCGAGGTTCGAAAGCGTGGCTGCAGAGCCCCACCTCGGGCCCACAGCTCGGTGAGAGCACTTTTACTTTCGCTGCAGGCTTCTTTCATTTCATTTCTCTCTTTCTCTCTCGCTCTCCATATATCTTGCCTGCAGCAGACGCAAAAGAGCCACGCGGAAATCGCTTTCGCTGGCTTATGGGATGCTGCTGGTGACGTTGCCGTCGCTCCGAAGCGTCGATCAAATTTTCGGCGAGAAAGCCGCCAGAATCTTGCGAAACCGCTTGACGATTGGGACCCACAAGGTGGACCGTTAGATGAGATGTTCGGAGCCCGGGCTTATGATTGGTGTGTTTGGGAGAAACGAACATCATATATGGGTCATCTTGGACTATGGTTTCCGCGTCAAGGCGACGCTAGAGATGTCGAGAGAGATGGGTCATATGAATCACCTATCTCTGATATGGAGAGAGGCATTTCGAGCATCAAGTTCAAGGCTTGCGAAATTAGGGAGTCGTAACTCAAATATTGTAAGGAATCAGTTATAAATTAAATGAACATCGATAATTATTGTCTGATGAGAAGTATCGAACGATGATGTGTGGCGATCACCCTCGTAGTTTCAAGAATTATGAAATATTTGGTTGATCATTGAGTACAGGAATAGGGAATCGAAAATATTTCCCTATTCTTGTCCTCAAAGATCGGCAAAAGATTCCATAATTCCAGAAATATCGAATGTTCACTTCCTAGCCCAATGGTTATCAGCCGTCTGATTTTGTATGAGTATAATAGAAAAATTGCTATCAAAATACGAAGTGAAACACCTATTATTGCATAGTCCGAAGTCGATTAACATTCTTTACTCATACTTACGGATCAAAAAATCAGGTCTCATCATCACCACGGATGTAAATTACGAGTGAATGATTCATCCACGTTTACTGAGACGAGACTCACCGGTGGGTTCCCATTTCGAAATTTCGTATCCACGTCTTCGTTTACGTTTTATCAAATCAGGGCAAAATCCTCATACCATCCAATGATGTTAATTCGCTTCAGGCAAACGTATAAGCAACCAGTCCGGTGCAAACACACATCTAGTCCCGCCGCATTGATCTAATTGGAGAAAATCCGCCTTCTTCACTCCTCTTTCGGAAAAATAAACAAAACGCCATCTCAGTAAACGTGTTAGCTTACATGTGTCAAGCATGAAATCTACATACCGACTGAGGATACATGAAATCATGCCAGTCGGACCATTAGAGAACAGCCTTGACCTCCGTCGGTACATAGCCATCGTCAGATAGCTGAATCTCCCGAATTCAGCTATTTTACGGAAGCGAAGAGTGATCATTTTCAGTTCCGCACTTGAAGGTGTGTTGTTCAAGAGTGCCGGCACGAGACTGTTGGAAACTAACATTTTATCAGGGTATCTGACCATTGTCAAATAGTATAATACATAGCAGTCTTTATCCGAGTGCATGATCGCTCTAGTTTAATTTTTGGTAATTGGAGTCACTTTTCTGATCAAAATTCTTATAAATCAATTTTGTGGACTGATTCCTCATTAAATCTACACAATTTGTAGAGTTTCCATTATGAGTATTGGAGCCAGTTCCCACATATTAACTATTTGTCAAATCTCGCTGATTTTGTCCTGAAGTCTTTCTTCGAGAACTTTCAATTAAAGAAGTATAATGACACGATTCTTTTGTCTAAGATACTTCATGTCCATTGCATAGCGGGATGGCCTGGTGACAGCACTCTCATTTGTTTGCTCGAGTCGTAGAGTTTTTCTAAATGCTTAGAAGATTGAGGGCATTTGACATAGACGCACTAATTGTGAAACGAGTCCTAACGATAGAAATTGAAATAGCTGTACGTCTTTCACATACATCAAGTTTCTCTCCCACTCGAAACAATATTGCGTTTGGACAGTCCATTGAACTTTAAAAATGCATAGGTCTGAAACGAATCAGCTCGAAGCAATTCCTCATGACCAAACTTGGCAAGATGCAGTATTTTTATCTCCTGGCATAACGGTAGTGAGAAATTCATGGTTTACCTCTTGTCGTCGCGGCAGTAGGACAAAAATCAGCTGCTTGGTAGAATAGAGTGGTCATGGCTCACTGACAGATGAAACTAAGAATCCGTTACGCGGTATACTCAAAACGCGTTGCACCTTGAGCTATTTCATGAATTAGTCTTAGGAGATAGCTCAAGACGTTATTGTCTCCGGTGAATGAACTGCACTCGCTTTGCTGTACGGGTCGTGAGTTTTTCAATCTCCAGGCTGCGATACTTGAATATAGCGGAGACTTCTTACATCGATTAACAGTTAACTACCAAAATTCCATTATGAGGAGAATTGTGTGATGATGCATTATTTTTGAAATCGTGAGAGAATGAAAAAATCTGGCTGATTTCACATGCATTTCACGATTTATCATGTGCTGGTCTCGAGTATTTTTACAGATGAACACAGTTGAGATTCACTTGAAAGAATATTCAGAAAATAGTCTCATGTCCCTTTAAGCGACTGTAGGTGACATCATCTGGGTTACAAACCTAGTATTAAAGAACCCTTTTTGCAACTATACCTAAGACATTAGGTAGTATGTAACGCACATTAGATCAGAGCAATTTGGTAAACGCGCGAAGGGGGTAAATTTCAGTAATGTGATTTTGACCCCTACATGTTTTAACATTTTGGATCGCCGTGCGAGTAAATTGCGAATACCTTTGTATAATATGCTTGAATGAAGAGAACAATGTTTGAGGACCTGAGATTACTTGTGCTTTGGAACATTACTCGAAGAGGAGTTATATTGTTGTATCAATTACTCAATAGTCATCCTGGGGCACGAGGGTGATACAAATAGAATGATTCGGAGCATGATGACGTATGCTCTACTTCTTTCTGCTTTATTGATTACTAAAAGATATTGACCATTGTGATGATTCGAATTCGTTACATGAGATAACCAGAATATTAGCCAGTGAGAGAAGATGGCAAACTCATTATATGTCGAGTCAAAAATAGGAACTGCTATATTCCGTTTCCCCATGTGTTTAGTTCAGATTCACAAGCCTCATCGTCTGCCTGCTGCACGCCAGAGCAAATGTCGTTCTCCTCTAGAAAAACGGCCTGAAAGTTATGATTAATAGGTTGAATAGTCTAATCTTCTAACAGTCCGTTTTGAAACCGTCTTCAGCTCATCCATCCACATACCATACAATCGCTTAGGTTTTCAAACTCTCGAGGCCAATTTTTGCATCGTTCCTTGGCTTCCCTGGCACAACCATCCAGGATTTGTTTTTCTGGCTTCACTCCAACATTATGGTGGTATGATAACTTTATCATGTGTTTGATCTCGAACTCGTCGTCCTGCGCATTATGAAATTTACAAAGAAAGAGCATTCAAATGAACGAAACACAATCAAAACTATATGCTGCCGTAAATTTTTCTGAATAAAAACAAGAATTTTTCCACATAATTCTATCAGCTTGGAATGTCATGATGTTGAGATGGATTTTACGCATTTGTTTCAAGTATCTATCATATTTCTGATCAGAAGAGTGTTTTTAAAAGACCGTTCCAACAGACTGTGTATGACACTAGTGCTGATCCTTGCCTTCTATCAACGAGCCTTATACGAGCAGTTCCTGATTTTAGTAACCAGATGAATGTTTCACGAATAAAACGTTACAAGCCCATTTCAGGTAACATGCGGATCCCCTTGTTCGTTTCTCAAAAATTGTTCATGCTAACGATCATATCTATAAAAAAATTTAAGGTCATGTAAGGCTCTACCTTACCGATATCCATCATAAATTGATTTAAAATAACACAAAACAATATTTCGAAAAAGTAGCTCCAATTCGAACTGCGTATTGGCAGAAGAATTTGAACTCTAGTTTAAATATGTTGTAATCGTACCATAGTTCAAACTACTCCAAAAGATTTCCGTGGATCACTCCAAAATTTTACACAGTTGTGAATTGTGACGATACGCAGTTCGGATCAGAGCTACTTTTCCGAAATATTTTTTTGTTTCATTTTAAATCAATTTATGACGAATGTCGGTCAGGTAGAGCTTCGTCTTCCCCTTAATTGACACTTCAAGGGTGGGTGATGTATCCATATCCCTTCTTCTCCAAATGGAATGTACAATTACGGGTACCTCCGTAATATTCTCTAAATCATTAATGAATGCGTTTTTGATTCCCACTGGACCCAAATCACTGGATAATGCCCATATCGTTACCCAAATCCGCTATGCCAGAAGCATAAGATCGTCTTATCTCAAATTGGTCAGTTGGCTCTCAGCACCTCGACGTGAGCTCGAATAGTCGCCAGAAACACGTTTTTCTAATGTAAGAGTTGATGCTTACACGCAGAATCTAGCCTCATTCGGGTCGTGAGTAGTAATTCAAGTGCCGTACACTCAAAGTTCACATCGTTAGGCCCGGAGTTGTCTTTTCTGGATATTTTAGACCCTTGACCCTTACATTTTTGAACACCAACTATTTACAATGTCTCAAATACGCCCACAGAATAAGATAAGTGTACCTACTTACCCCCACCCTCCTGTCTACGAGTCACGCATAACTTTTGAGTGTCTAGATATTTTTCCACGTATCTCAGCTAATAAAAACTTATTCTAAGCCCTAAGAACTGAACTTATATCCATCCAATTTTAACGGTTTATAGTCGAGTCACTGTAGGTTTACGGAAGGAAGAATTTTTTCGGGATCGGAAGAGAGTGTGTCTAATTTTTCACTATGCCCCGTTTCTAAATTTGCTTTCTTCTCATCAAAAATTCAGCCAGCAGTCTCAAGATAGTTAGAGAAAGCTATTAAAAAAGGCTGCAAAATAAGCTAAAGAAAGCCCCGTTATGATGCGTGGGAGCCGAGACATCGGGATTGAACGGAAGAAATATTTGCTCTTATGGGCCTAGTCACAATGTACTTTTTCCAGTAATATGCTCATAAGATTAGCCCAAAATCGAATTCAACCATCCTGGGAAAAGCATTTCGAAAGTGAGATGATGGAAAAAAACTGAATTGAATTACATCAAGATTAATCGCGCTATTTTTTTCCTTCGAAGTTTTTCCAGAATTCTCTAACCTTACTTACGGAATGTTCTGGTGATATCTAATACAATTCGAAATCGCTGAAAATTGAGTCGACAGAAATCATTCTGTCTCGAACACTATCTGAAATAGAACTCATCTCCACACCGTGATTACCTAATAGGGAACAAACTAACAAAACTATGTGAGTAGGAATATCAAACGTTATTGGTTCCCAATAGTTTTTCTTCGCCAAACAAATTTTTGATTCAGGATTCCGAGGATGAAGATAGTATTTGAAGATGAAATAGGATCGTGGCGCAACTAACCTCAGTAAACCGCTCTTTCTTTGGAATCATATTTCTCGGAGGAGGAGGAGGAGCGATAACCCCAACTATAAATAGTACTGTAGTACAGATCCATAACAACTTCCTCATCGCTGACATATCCTTGCTGGGTTTTGCCTTGGTTCAAAGTGAAATCAATTATGAGTGAGTAATACTACAATAGGGGATAGAAGCCACCGCGGTCTAGTGGATAAGCTCCTGGCCTTCAACGCAGAAGACCAGGGTTCGATTCCTGTCCGGCACCAATGTGAATTTGGATAAGGCCTTTTCGATGGTTTTGGTGGTTCGGAACCCACCTAATACTGAAGGTCCCGCAAAATAACCTCAAAAAGAGGTTGAGAATGCGTTAAAAAAAACAATAGGGGATAAGTATGTCATTGAGCGATTTCATGCAGGATGAGTACTATTAAGGGATTTCCACAAACTCCCGGTTACCAATCTCCACCAAATTCTTTTTACAGACTCATAACACAGAAAACGTAAGGAATCCATAGTTTCTTTGTCAAATAGGCATCTCGTATTGAGATATAAACATAAACATTAGCATGAGCCCGGGTTGACGAGAAACATACAATCTATATCTGAATCAATCAGACTGTTGGCTGTATCTCCGGATCGAAGGCCAGTTTGACAAAAAAAACACTCTGGGTTTTTCATGATCTCTGGAGTAAGAGTCTGTGAAAAAATTTTGGTAAAGATTAGGGGCCTGAGGTTCACAGAATTTCCTTGTTACTTACGGGAGCAAATCGTCGGTGGTAATAAGCAAAAAATATCTTACGAAGATGCTCTTAACTGCTCTATGGAAAATCAAATGTAACCGTGCCTCCCTGCCAAACTCATTTAAATGCTCACGCTAGATCCTGAATAAGAGATCAAATTTCATGACTAGTCACGATCTGTATTGTGCTTACATTTGCTTTCTGTAGGACTCGCGGAAAAATGTTATATGATAACTTCAAGTACACCAGTAACGTAGTTCTAAATATTCGTAGTCTTGATCGTTTCCAACTCCAAATCGGTCCGCAAATCTATGTCTCATCAAAATGATCTCATACCTTTGAGATGGTCTTATCAAAGCTTCTTGGATTACAAATTTTCTATCAGTTAATATACAGTAAATTTACCACTATATGACTCGATCTTTCCTCATCTGATGGTCAAAAATCAGAATTGATCCCTGGAAAGAGCAGCGTCAAGCACGTGGAGCTGTTATCGATTAGCCAATAGAGAGTATCGGTCATTTTTACCAACGAAACAGATTCAGCAAGTTGGGCAGCATCAAAATTGTCTATACTTTTTCCTCAATAAAATCCTGATGCACACTTCTGTGCATGAAGTTTTTTTAGATACTACGTGCCATACACAATTGCTTCAAGGAGTATTGTAGAACTCACAACAATACTTCTTGAGGCAGGTTGCGTGAGTTTTAAAAATTCATACTTTTTTCAGTCCGTACAGATTGTGAATAAAGAACCCGAAGTTGTACGATTTTTAGGGGTGAATCACTGGAATCTCACATCGCTTCAATCTACGCATAAGGATTTCTACTGAGCAGATCGTCTTATCCTTTCAGAAACGACTTGATGTTGGAATCATTTTATGAGCAAAATCTTGATTCCAAACCCAAATTTTTGAAACCAATATTCGAATATTTAACGGCAATTATGAGACAAAAGTAAGCTCCAGAATTATTTCGTTCTCACAGGTCTCTAGAAGTTTACTCACAAGACTTTTCAACGCACTCGAGTCCGATCATAAATTTGAGTAGATCGTAGACTAAAATCATAAGTATATGAATGCTTGGAATTATATGGACTGCCCCCGACCGTTTTTCACTTGCTGTAATGCTGAAATTGATTAATTCTCTTTTTTCATATCGAGTTGATTTAGCAACGTTTACGCGCTTCAAATCATGGAGGATTCGTTGTTTCATGAAGAAATTTTTTCATTCAGATGACTTTTCCGAAAATGTGAGGGACATGGTCCCAGTGTTCACTGCCCGAATAGCAAGAATCTTAGTCCGAGGTTATATTCGTCTTTCTTGGTATTGGAGGTCCTCGTAGCAGAATGCCTGTGGGCGATTGGCAACCAGGGTACGTAATCTGTTCATTACTCACTTGTTTCTTACCTCAATTAGCAACGCGTGCTGCCAACAAAAAGAGAGATTGAGATTACGGTTAGGTCTTGAAGCGAATAGGCACGTTCTCAGCTCTTTTCAAAGTTCTGTAATTTCTTATCTTCAATAAAATGTAGTCGTACGAAGAGCTGCCAAAAATTGATTCCCCTCTGTGCAACACTCGCGAGCTTGCGAGCACGTGGACTCAATATTGAGATTGTAAAGGATCGCAGTTCCGTCGATTAAAACTCTGCTCAACATCCGCAACCAAATTCTTCTTGTCCCAGCCCTTCAATATTTATTCGACTAGTGAATTCTGAGGTTAGGCCAGGGCTTTCTAATACTTATCGTAATGATCCACAATAGCACGTTAAGCTATTTTTCAAAGCGTACTGCAATTTTAAGTGCGATTTGAGGCGCGGCTATCCAAAATATATGAAGGTGGTTCTCAAGGGTCAAAATTGATCAGGTTTGATGATTTGTTGATGAGATGTGCAGTAAGAACAAGGAAAGTTGCTCAGAGCATAACGATTGATCGAATCATGATTGTTAGTGCGGCTCGGAGCGCTCGAGTGAAATGATTACCACTATGATGACTAGAATTTTAAGAAATGATTCGAAATCTGCTTGCGTACAAGTTTTGCATCGTATCAATAACAGCATAGCGAAGCTACATATTACATTCAAAGTCGTACCGTAAGCTTGGGTCGGGATTTTAATATCTATTGTGATCAAAATTAATAATCAGATCTTGTGACCCCTGTACAGTTCATACATTTTTTGTAGATGGTGAATCGTAGAATTTCCATCAACTGACTGTACGGATAGTTCCACGGTAGTGTCGATCATGGTATTATGCAGAGCTAGAAATACCCCAAAGACTCATCTTCGAATTTTCACTCATCATACAAAAGAGTGAATTATCACCCAAGAGGAACAAAATATCGTGAGTAGAACCGATATGCGTGTTCGTGGAGGAATCGATTACATTTTAAAGTGACGTAACGTTTGCACACTAACGTAGAATTTCCATCATTTGTATTCATTCCAGGATTTGTAGCTCCAATTTTTCTTTTTGTATTTAGGTAAATCTTTATAAAATGCATAATGCTATTCGCAATTCGGACATTTTTCGATGCGCCTGACTCATCTTCTGTAACAAGTGTTGGAGAATTTATCAAGCTACGCTGTAATTTTTCCTGCAGATCTACCGCTGCATTTTCGTTCCTATCTTGTATATTCATCGGAGAATAATTGTTCCATAGCTCAGCTTTGGAGAAATTAAGCGCCAGCTAGTTGATATCAACTTTCACCCCTCATTATCGTCAGTTTGGGATTTTCATCGCAAACACAAGGACACCAATCATGAACCGAGGCTCCATTGATGTGCAGCCCGCTCGCCTCCGCGAATTTCACTGCACGAGCTCAACTCACAAGAGTAACTTATACACGGTTCAGCAGAATCAGGGATAAATTATTGCTCCAATCGACATAGCTACAAGAAGAGCACCTTTTGAAATCGAAAGCTCGGAGAGGAGTCGCGGGAGACTGACCCGATTCGCTCGTGTGTGCGCATTGAACCTGTAAGAGGGCTTTCGTTTTCCTTGAACTTGAGACCCCGGAGAGTTACGATGCCGCGAGCAGATATCGACGCTCGGCCGTGTAACAGTCGATCGGCGCCGCGAATCGAAAGTGCATCCGAGCGATGCACTTGCAGCGCAGTATATCCCGATGTATAATGGGCAGCGATATCGGCTCGTCGCGAGCTCGCTTGAGTTATCGGGATTCTCCGAGGAAAAGCGCATTTGCATTGTGCGGCTCTCTGCCAGCCGAGCACTGCGCTTTTTGCTCCTTTCGGAGGATGCATTTTGAGAGGCGCTTGATCGAGCGGATAAAGTGCGCCTAAGCTTTGCCTATCGAGTGCGACGGCACTTTGCGATGGAAAGTGCACCCTCTGAAATCTGATCGGTGATTACATTCAGCGATAGTGTTAGAATATAAGTCTGGAGAGTGATATTGGATTGTATTGGTATTGCGTTAAGAATTCGGACAAAAATGATTCCGAATGAATACGAGAATAATGGGAATATTCCATATGCCACCTTGGAAGGCGTGAGAAGGAAAAAGGGCTAATGGGGTACACTATAGGGTCAACAGAACTCTGGAAATGAGCGAACGAATGAACATAATTTCTAAAATCTCCTCAGGTGTGATCCTGAATCGAGTCCATAATAATCGAATCTGAGAGGACTCCACCTCCCGCAGACGGATTTTGACGAAAATCGTTCACAAAATCTGTTCAAATATTCATGCACCTATGGATTTAGAGGTGGCACAAAGGTCTTTCAATTTAAAAAAAAAAAAAAATCAAGATTCTGATGGAATGAACAATGACGAAATTTTACTCTCGCAAATCATTTTATGGTTTCAAATCCATTCTCTCAGTTATATCAAGTTGAATCAATTCTAAAATGACCCGACGATGGAATCAATGGACTCTGACCAAAATTTCTCAATGAGATATTTCTCAGGTCGAGCCACCAGATGAGAAAATAGCAATCTATTTATGTACAAGCAACCCCCGGTATTCGCGTTTAATGTTGCCACCAAAAGTACCGCGAATACGGAAACCGCGAATACGGGGGCATTGTTCATATGGTAAAAGGGAGATCGTTGCCAGGGTCCGAGGTAGATGCAGAGTTGGCGAAGACAAACTCGGTCTTTATCGTCCAATATCGAAAGCTAGAGGCTTCATTAAGATGTATAAGTCTGTTGTGGATTCATTAAACAATTGAGTATACAAATAAATGCATCAAACGTCATAAATAAAGTTGATGAAAATATGAAAATCACTCTTTGGCAAGCTTTTACATTTTCGCCCTTTTGTTCACGCCCTTCTTTGGGGGAGATTTCTTTTTTGTTGGAGCCATATTCACACAGTAAAAAGTTGTGGAAAAATATTATAAACCAGAGTGAAAAATAGTCCAAATGGGAGAATCTCCTTCCATCCTCAAAACACCAGTACCAAAACATCAACAATCTGAACGTTGGCCACAGATATATAGAATAGTACATTGGATACATGTACTCAGTAGTCGAACATCATTCGAGAGAGGGACGAAATCGAAAACCACGAAAATTGTCATCCGTTGATCACATTATTCGAAGTAATTGGCATGGAGAATGAAAATTCTTTTAAGAAAATATTTTACCGACTGTCATTGAACCGCGAATAAGCGAGGCTAGATCCCGCGAATACCGGGTCGTGTCCACAATTGGCCAACCGCGAATAAGCGGGGTTCGCGAATACCGGGGT
>JAPYYZ010001017.1:0-16836 GCA_030522705.1 Eretmocerus eremicus
GTGATGCACTATTTCTTCATTTTACACGTAAACACACTCTTTTTAGGCCTTTTTTGATTTTTCTGATTGTTGGATTCAGACCTGTAGTGAACGGGTTAAGGGCACAATTTTTCCATTTTGGAAAAAGTCCATCAGTTATTTTTCTTATGACGTTTCACTCAAAATCTGATCTTTCAAGACTCAGATTAATTGCCGTGTCGGGTATAACCCAACTTTGTGAAAGTATTTTATCTATTTTTCACTCACTAGACTCATAGACACTTGAAAGAATAGTTCGTTCTATGTTGATCTTCAAAGAAACGGTATGACTCGATAATTTATCTATGCTTTCACAGACATGCATCCCAAGTCTAATTCATCAAATCTACAATGAGAATCTGATGTTACTTCCTCCTTGAATTTCCTCAACTGGATCTATCGACTGGCTGGGATACGAGTACACTCAGCGAGATGAATCAATGCTTCTTATACAGAGCACTGATTCATATCGCTTCGAATATAAAGTCTAGAATTGAGTTGTTTCACGTTGATGTTATGTTTTGAGGCGTTCGATTCTTTAATTGTTCTGCATTTTTACGAGTGTGAATTTGATCAACCATCATCCTCTTGTAGTGTAAGGAAGCATTTGAAAAACCCACACGGGGGACTCAATCGATAGTATATTGACCTTTTCTATACTCTCTAACCACCCAGATGAATGATTACAGCAATTCCGAAACGTCCCCCCGGTTTTAGCCCGTGGAAGGAGTACTGCTTGAAAAGATTCAAGAGAGGAATCCCACCCTCAGGAAATGACAACTCAACTGAACGAATCAGACGAAATTCAATTGGGCAAAGTGCTGAGGCAAGCGTTTCTTTCAGCAGGTAGGACTCCGTCAGCTGTAATTTTCTGGAAATCGTGTTTGAGCCATAATCGAGTGGGTGAATACGGAGAGAAGAAACTGCGTAAATTCATCTTGAGCAAAATCCAGCCAGTAAAATTTAATCAGCAGCTATTTTCACCCCCATCAAAACGATTGCCCGTACGAATTCAACTGTGTGGATTTCTTTCGAACGCGATTCAACCGGTAGTATTTCTCCGGCAGCTATTTTCACTCTCATGAAATTTATTGTGTTTTTAGATTTAACTTGGTGAATCTAAGGAGACTCGTCTAGCTCAATTGCTCTCGAGAGAAATTAGTTTAAGGATGTCTACTGACTTCTCTCTGAGATTTCGAGAGGTGGACGGAGACTTTGAGGTCATGTTCGAGCCGTACTTTACAAATAACTTTCTCACTTTCATGTCAATCAATCAATGCAATGGCTTACTCGAAATACAATAAGGATAGAATTGTGGGATCATTTCAATATTCACGATTCAGCTGCCAGAATTCTCATTTCGCGAGGAATTGGGCGCCTAACCTCACCAAATCGTGGGTCACGGATTATACGCACTTTTTAGTTGCGTACAATCATTTATGGATGGATTTCTCCTTATTTTTCGCAGTGATTCCACAATTCTGCATACCTCATGTTCCTCTTGCAAAAAGTTTGGAGTATATTCGCATACTTTTCAGCGAATAAAATCGAAAGTACAAATCTCCGATCTCCTCTCAAGGACTTTTCAAGGGCGGAGTTAAATAAATACTCAAGGATATATCAAACAGTGACTCATAGATTATCTAAGGACAAGAGGCTGATCGGTCTATATTCAGATGAGTCAGGCATACCTAACTCAAGGGCTATTCGCAAATTAAATAGACGGCCGGGACGGAAGGGGAGTTCACGTCGTTTCTCGTTTTTAAAGCAGACTCAGCTCTCGGCTTGAGGAAGACAACATACAATATTTTGAAACTTCTGTTTTCCACTCGGATTTGCCCGTGGAATTTCCAATACCTATCTCAGATTATAGAGTAAAATATCTCCTCTCAGTTTTTGGGGATGCAAACATTTCCTGCAGGGTTTTCTCTCAATTTATACAGTGCCATCCTGAGATTTTGTATAGATGGACGAGACATTGATCCAACTCCAAATAATCTCATCTCAGAATTATAGGTCGTCAGAAAAAGTAAAGAGAGCATTACGGAAAGTAGAAAAAATTCCATTCTGCTCAATTTTGGCAACCGTTTTAGATAGTATCAGCAACTTGTGAAAAATCTTGGAAAATTTCGGATTACTTCTCCTTCATTGAATTATTTGTAACTTTTCCTCAGATGCAGATCGACCAATTATGGAAATAGTACTTTGAAAAATGGAAAGGATACTATGACATGGGCAACTATTTTTTAGTAATTTTTTACTACACACGCTAAAGTGAATGCGAGCCCTGAAAATTCCAAGAATCGTGTTTTCAAGATTTTGGCTCTCAACTTGCAAAATATCATGATTCTTGCCATCTCCAAGGCACGCTATCACTTCAGTGCATGTAATAAAACAGGATTGAAAAATAGATGCCCATGTCATCCTTTGCCTAAACTTCACAAGCTGCTAATACCATCCAGTAAAATTGCAATTTCAGAAAAAGCAACGGAGTCTCTGGAGAAGGGGGCCCAGGTCTATCTAGCCAAAAAGCTACGGCGGACTACGGGGAAGAGGGAAAGACTGAAAAACAGCCGAAACTCATCTACATAGTTTATGAATGGCCTCTCTAATATACTTAGCACGCACACCTGCGAGTCAGTGTTGTCGATATTTGATAATAGGACTATGATTCGAGTATATCCAAGATAATATGTACGTTTGCGGGACCAATACCAATCTTATCAATCTTATTTTCCATGTTCGATCAAAGGACGGCCAAGGAGTTTTTTCAACTCGTCTATACGTTTTGCGCATCGGTAAGTTTGATTCATTCTAAAATACCATTGATAATTTCTCTTCAAAATTCATAAAATTCGATTCTGGGTCAATTTTACATTCAAATCATCGAAATAAAGTTTAATTTGTCTTTGCCCATCATTGCGTTATCCAAATTTCCGCATTTCATAAGGCTGCAATTGTGGATTCTTCGATCAACTCTCCAAAAATACTGGCTATTTTAGGGCACATGGATCAATGACTTTGAAGCGCAACTAGGTCAAATGGCCGTTCGTGATTAAAATCAGCTTGGTGACAAGGTGTATTCTCGTAATTTTCGTCATCAACTAAGCGTCGATTTTTCGTTCTCAGTCGGGAGCTAAGGAAGTTTCAAGGATTAACTCACCAAATTAAAGATGTGATTGAAACTTGACAGTAGCTCATTACTGTGATTGAATTTACCCCCATAATATAATTTTTTCGAAGAAGCCAAGACTTGCATATCTTTTTTCAGAAGTGTTACAATGTAGCCCAGGTTGACGGGTTCCAAATATTGAACGACCCAAAAATCATTTTTAGGAGATTTTAAGAATTTCAAGGGTCAGTAGGCATTCTGAAAACGACGTAATCGGCAGCGATGTTCACTCACATGGAAATCTAAAGAGCGAGAAGCGCGAGCTGAGCTAAACTCAGTGTTTGATGAGCGTCTGTGACACGGCTGAAACAGGGGGGTGCGGTTCATTATGATTTTACAAAAGATACCGCCTGATTGATCGTGATTCCGCGTGATTCCCCACGTGTGGGAATGAGTAAACATTTGATATCAATCCGGTCGAAATGAATCTGTGAGATGTTGGAAACATAATATGTGGGACGAAACCGTGTGAGGATTGATTTTGACATTTACTGAAATTTATGCCACGCTTCGTGCTTCAAATTTGCTACGGATCATTGCGATTGAGATCAATATCGAACCTTTGTTCACTTCTACACGTGGGGATTTACCGTATTGTATCAAATGAATCACCGTTTCAAACAGAAACTAGAAAATCGTCATGCCACTCACATTCCGAAGCAGACGCTCGGCGCGGACTGAGGAGCAGTCAAGACCATGAATTAGATTGGGATCATCCCGGAATTGATGCTCTTCAATTTCTCTATGAATATGGTCACGATCAACTCATCTCTTCTAAATAGTCGGATACGTCGTGGTGCGTAAGGTTAGGATGCATAAACTGCTGGTTTTTTACCTCATGACACCCCACCTAAGAGGTATGGAGTGTACCGAAACCCTACCGTTGAGTTGCTTAGGTGGATTTTTTTCACAAGGATGATCACGTCAGAGTCCAGCAATTTGTGTATCCTACTGCTCCGTAGTGTCACGGATTTTCCTCCCCAAAAAAGAGCGCAGTCGACCGTGACCACTCATACATCAGTCGCAGTACATCCATTTTGATGAGATGAGCACGATCTCATGTTTTGTTTGATACATATTGAAAATTCATTAATCAGTCGAATCTCATCGATTTCAGCCAATTGCTGGCATAGAAACCCTACAGGTTGTTGAATTTTACTTGAAGAAATGTATCTGGATGAACTACTCCAGGTTCATCCAGTTGAACTCATACCCATCATTAATTTCACGAGGGTCAAAATCACTGCTCATGTAATCTCGCCGGTTGAATTCTACTCGAGGAAAATACACTCAGCCGGACTCATCCAGACTTACCCAATTGAATTTATACGCATGATCAGTCCCGTAGGGATAAAAATCGCTGCCGATGAGAATGAGATCCTGCTGATTGGCTTATTTTCGAGAAAAATTCGCATAGCCCCCGAGGTTTGACCAATTGAATTCATACGCACGATCAATTACATTAGGGTGAGAAGCGTCGGTGGAGAAATTCTATCGGTTAAATTGCGTTTTCGAAAAATTCATGCAATTAAATGCATTCGGATATACTCACAAGGGGAGGGTCATGTCTTCGGGACACCAATCTTCACCAAAATTTTCCTACAGACTCGTATTACCAAGAATATGAGGAGCCCCAGGCATCTCCATCAAATGGGCTTTCTGTCCCGAGAAACAACCATAGACATTAGCATTGATAGTATATCTATGTATACGGTTTTTTAACACGGGCCTATATGGCCAATGCTAATGTTCATAACTGTATCTTGTACCAGAGTTCCCATTTGACGGAGATACTCTGGTTTCTTCATCTAGTAGGTGATACAAGGATGTAAACAAATTTTGGTGGGGATTGGTGTCCCGGACACCTGATCCTTCCCTTGTCAGTTCAATTCATACGCACAATCAGTTTGATGTGTGTAAAAACCACTGCACAATAAATCATACTGGTTGGATTTCGGCCAAGAAAAACTGATCCAAGTTCCTCATTTTCTTCAGATTCATAAAAAATAATTTCTCCTATGGATGAAAATCACAGCTGACGAGATCCTACCTGTTAAAAAATGTACTTATCACAAACTCGCCCAGTTGAACTTCGTCCGATTCACACATGAGCTCGAATTTTAAGTTATGCAACATTGCTCGAGTTGTTCGCATGAGTGTAACTCCCTCTCAAAGTCTCGACTGACGAGTCAATACTAATAAAATATCCGACTTTTCCAATATTTTCCTGATTAAGGAATTACGACTGCTTTTCGACGTTTTCCATACTTTTTTCGAATTAGATAACCTGGGTTATTTATACATTGCTAAATATGAGAGAAATCACATGACGCTAACCAGACATTCTATTGGCTTTTTAGCGATTTAGGCCATGCCAGTTAGGGCTCGTGAATGAAGGGCGTGACACTCTTTTCGGGGACTCCGTGTGGTAGACTTTCCAGAACTCCGACCATACGTCAACAGGGGTAACGTTGTTACAGGTGTGACAACTTTGTTACACCCTAGAAAAGTGGTTTGCAGGTCTGCGGTAGGGAAGTTAGATTGTCTTAAGATCCCGAAACCAATTCTAGCCACTAATGGCATGCGTGAAAATGTTTCATGCCTCCCTGAGCATCTCTAGCAAATTTCCGATTTTTTTATTTCGTACTTTTCCAAAGAACTGATTATTCTTGAAGCGGAAAATGGTTGACCAGAAAAATTGACCCCATGTGAACTCTTTTGGGAAAAATTTCGCGTAAAGGTGCTATATTTCACCAGTCCGTGGTGTGATCTTAACGAGACCATCGTTACATTGGGATATTTTCACTTTCTGAAAGTATAGAGCTAAAACGAAAAAGACTCAATGTTTTTGGATGGGGTCGAGTAACTTTGATACACTCGAATGAGTCTCGTTAGCTATCATTCAAAATCGATATCATCATCAAATATGGCTTCATCAAATAGTCGATCGGGAGAGCTTCAAAATGAACCAAGAAATGTCTCATTTGTATGCCTGAGAGCCGAGTTATGTCGATTTTACGACAGAAAGAGATTATTGAGTCATCTTTAGCACTCGATACCTAGCCATATAGTCCTAAGGTCTGCTGGATGTGAATACACTCAAACGTGCGAGTCGAGAATCTCGGAATGTTCCCTTAATCCTCGGATACAAGGTTGGTTTGGGTCAAAATAAGAGTTGACAAAAGTTCATCATTGTGCAACTTGGTTTCGTCTCCTCTTCGTTTGAACCGAATCGAAGTGGTTTTCAAGAAATCTGGGAAAAACTTGAGTGGTTGATTACATACATTAACTATACCTATACATATTTGCTGCCAAGTTTTTGCCAGATTTTTCGAATACCCCTTCGATTTCGGTGAAAAGAAGAGAAGACGAAACCAAGTTAGACAATAACAAACCTTTGTCAGTTCGTCTTTTGGCCCAAATGGAAGAAATGAGAGGAATTCGGGAAAAATTTTTTTGATCGCGACCCTACACGGCTCCAACATTGTCTCAAAGGCAAAATGAGAGAGAGAACAACAGAAAATGTAACAAGGTTACCCCAGTTGGCGGCATCGGGACACGTGACTTGGGAGCTCCGTATGGAAGGTATGCAATTTACTGACCGGTACTCTATGACTACCAGGGATGCGCAAATCATCCTGTTGAATAAAAGTACTCGATTACTAATAGTTCGCAGTGAAATAGTATTTGACGGTACTTGAAAAATGTTGAAAAAAAATTCCCTTACAATTTCCACTGGTACTATGTGTAATTTTTATCCAATATAATCAATTATGGCGGAATGGTGGAAAGAAACTGATTTCATTTCACAATCCGATGATAATGAATCATTTGTATGAGTGAGAGAATGGCTTGGAGTGTTGATTTATACTGAAGAAGATCACGTTCGATGGTCTCAGACTAAAAATCAATACTTTTTAGTCTTTGCCTCTTCGCGAATTGCCGGGAAAGGTAGCCGGCAAAGTCCGGTGGAATAAGCTCATTCCGGACTTTGCTGGAAACGGACCCAGCAGTTCGCGAAGCGTCGGCTTTTCGGACTTCCGATTTGGGTTAAACGAAAAGTTGAGACGAAGAGTCGAAGACGATACCAAATCAGATAATGACAAAGTATCGTCAATTCTTATCTTGACCCAAATCATGGAAATGTTGGTTGGGTAAAAAAACTATATGATGAGACATATTATGAATAATCCAGGTTCAGAAGTATAATGAAGAAATCATTATCCGAGTGGCTAGACAAAGGTATGTACCACATACTAGCTCATAACGCGGAGAATGTGAGAAGCGAACTTTGCTAATCGTTGATTTCTGCACAGATCCAAAAACTTTCTCGTTTGGTGAGATATGTATGCATATCTCGCAAGGCTTAATCTCTTAGAGCCTCTGTTCTGAGATACAAAACACTTTGCATGCTCGCATCCGTAGCAACTATTCAACAATTTACTTCTAACGGTACCCCACTCATCGGAATACTATACCCAATTTTTTAGAAGGTTTGGGACTTTATAACACCCTTCATGCTCTCATGCTCTTGATTGAGAGAGCCAACGATATATTTGTCTTGAGGCCATGTCGTAGCCAAGCATCCGCCGCATGAAAAAACGTTCCCAGATTCCTCGAAACCCTTAGCGATTTGGATCAAAAGAGAAGTAGACGAATAACATTTGTCATTGTTTCTATATATATCGAATCTACATTCGTCTACTCCTCCTTTGGTGCAAATCGCTAGGATATTTGAGGAATCTGGGTATGCCTTGAGTGCGTGTATACATCGCGCAAGTGTACACGTATATTATGTTTCCCAGGCGTTCCCAGATTCACCGAATATCCTAGCGATTTGCACCAAAAAAGGAGTAGACAACTGTAGATTTGAGTATATAGAACAGTCGTCTATTCGGTGTTTCTTCCAAATCGCTAAGGGATTTGAGGAATCTGGGAACTCCTTCCGCGCGGCGGACGCTTGCAGGGCCATGTCGAAGCCGTGCACGTTACGGCAGAAAATGGCAGAAAAGTTTTTTCGAAATTTCTCAAATACTTTTTTGACTTGGGTCATAATAAGAGTTGGCGAATGTTTGTTATTGGGAAGTAGCGCCAGTTACAGAGCCGGCGGGCAAGTATGATTGGCCGGGGTCGATGCCACAATGTCATACTCCCCCGCCGGCCCTGTAACTGGCGTTCCATTCCAATTGTCTAACTTGGTTTCGTTTTCTCTTCGTTTCACCAGAATCCAAGTGGTATTCGAGAAATCTGGAAAAAACTTGATATTGAGTATATATAGGTATACTCAACTTGTGTAATAAATTACTCAAGTTGTTCCCATTTTTCTCGAATACTACTTGCATTTCGGACAAACCAAGAGAAAACGAAACCAAGTTAGACAATAACAAACATTCGTCAACTCTTACTTTGATACAAATAAAAACAGCGTTCGAGAGATCTGGGAAAAACTTTTCGAGCGTATCTCACTTGCACGGTTCCGACATGGCCTTAGAACATGAAAAAACAGCAGATTTCACCAAGACCCAAATCTTCTAAAAAATTTGATATAATGGTCCGATGAATTGAGTAACGTTTGGAGTAAATTGTTCAATGATTGTTAAAGATTATAGCACAGGCTTCTCTGCCTCAGAACAGACAGCCTTATACACTCAGCCTTGCTAGATATGCACTAATCCATATCCCATCAAAACAAGACAGCTTCTGAGTTTGTGCAAAAATTAATGATCTGCAGAACTCATACGTCAGTCACATCCTTCTTCTGATCAACTACTCTTCTTCTTACTTACTATAGTATGGTGCATCTATCTTCGCTAAGTTACTCAGAGAATTATTTCTTATTTGCACTACTGAACCTGGATTATTCATAACACTGTATTCAGAGATTTTAGATACAGTGGTATAGTTGCCATGAGAAATTTCTGTAACAGGTCCGAATAAATTCATCATCTTTTATACTGCACCATGTCAAAAACTAAACGGGACATTATATATATGCTCCAACACAGAGTTTTTCAGAATAACGTTGAAATGTAGAATTGGCGAATGATGATCATCAAAATAAGGTGGAGAGAAGTTGGTATCGTAAATTCTATTTTGACCAGTGCATTTTCGAGAAATTAATCGCGAGTTATTGTTGATATTAGAACATAATCTTTAAGCATTAATGTTCTTCTACATTAGATTCTACGTTGTTAAGTTGGCGAGTAGCTGATCGAGGCAGTTTACTTCTTCTAGAATAAATGTCGAAAAATTTAGAACAAGAGTTATTCATCCCGTTTGATAGATGAATGGAGAATGCGCCAAGTCCTCCGCGATTTTCTTAGTTTCAGCTCTGCTGTAGTTATGCACTTTATGAATCTGCACGACAGTATAGAGTCACCCTATTGTGCATATTATACCGAAAGCTTTCTGGAATAGGTGGAAGATTAAGGGTTTTCCATGAATTGACCGTATGTGCGCAGTCGACGCTGTTGTGGTCCCAGGGCATGTGCTCAGTTGAACACGTTTGAGGATCACAAAATTTGACCGCGTGCGCAGTTAGCAAACTCAACTTTGACGATATTTTGCGAAAAATTAGAGGCTTTGCTCGAAAAAGTGGCTAGACAGCTTCAAAGTCATCAATTTGAGGAACCAAAACGCGTCGTCGCCGACTGCGACCAGATGATCATTGAGCTATACACGCGGTGCCACAGGCAAAAGATCTGATTAGAGATCAAAAAATTAGCGCAAAAGATCTCTGGTCAATGAATCATGACTTGGAGTCGAATTCTTACGTGAGCATTTACGAAGCTACCAATTACCACAATAGTTGACTGAAAGCTTTTAATCAAATACATGAGTTGATCGGAACTCCAATCAGAAACATGGATTGACCGGAACGTTCCAATCGCTTCTAATCAACTTGTAATTTTAAGATGTTGAGAATTTTATAGAGTATAAGGCCGCATTCTCGGATTGAGCCAGTATTCCAAAATGTCAAGATGCGTAGGTTACATGAGAGTGGCGCGAACCTGACATGCCAGTCTTGAGTAACACTTGATCTGGATGGATCTGTATTTGCTCTAAATATTGCCGTAGTTCGTTGAGTTCGTACAATTCGGCCTTCCAAGATATGAACACTCTAGGATGCCAATACGCGCACCCAGCTTGCGGTGCTCATAGCTCGGTGAATTTTACAGCTAGACGGGCGCACGTGGCTCAAATTGAGCCTCTCAAATTGACCAGTTTTGTCATAAAAAACGCGAGATAAATGTACAAAAACTCGTCATTCCGATAATTTGCATTTTATACGAGACACGAAGGGGTAGGTAGGAACGGCAGAGTATGCGACGTGGCGTTGATCTCCGCGTAGCTTCCGCTATTCATCGTGTGACGCGACTTTCACAGACAATGTATTTTCTTATGGTAAACGGACTGGGTTGAGTTTTAACTTTGCGCACCGCAGAGTGCGACCGCAGAGTGCTATCCTAATGACTTTTGCCGAGACAATTTTCGCGTCACACGACGAATATCCCACTCCATCACCCGTAGGGAATGCACGGGCACATTCAATCGACGGAATGACGGGCTTCTGTGCCATCGTCTCGCGTTTTTGATGCATAGCAAAATTGGCCAGATTGAGAGGCTCAATTTGACTCGAGGTACTCGCTTCCTGTAAATTTCGCCGAGCTATCAGCACCGCAGAAGGCAGGCTGGGCGCGGTCATCAGCACCTTCGAGGGCTGATATGTCAAAAGGTCAAATTGACTGGATTTACCGAACTACGCGAGAATTTAGAGCAATTATAGATCCACCCAGAGAAATTTTCACCCGAAACTGAAAGACCAGGTCCACTCCGCTGGTCATGTTACTACATGGAATACTTTCCGTTAAACAAAATGCACACGGTTGTCAGGAAGCGGCGCCAAGTTTCTCTAAAATGACAACAAAAACCGAGCATGACATCATGTTAGGGGTAGTTTTTATGACATTTTCCCGCAGGTTTCGAGATCAAACTGGCTAATTTCTTTTGTCAATCTCAAAATGTCCGTTTTTTTCGTTTTTTCTTGGATTTTTCCCTCGTGGTCTTGTTTACATCGACCAAATTCCTTGAGACATCATTCGGATACCGTGTGATCATATGTTGAAACAATGACTACTCAATTCAATATTTTCTGACGTGAAAGAAAAACTTGCAGATTCCAGTTGAATGCTTGGGGCAGTAGAGTCGTGAGATGAAATTATAATGAGGATAGAAATCAGTTGCACCAAGAATATACGAGATACAAAAATCATCTTAGATTGTTCATTGAATCCATAATTGTCAGGAAATATTTCAACAATCAAGCGACGTCGCATTGCTAATACGTAATCTATCCTCAAATTCAAAGTGCTTCATTGAAAACTCCAGGAAAGCTCTCTCTAGTTGATGCTAGAACTCTTCAAAACGTTGAATTGATCTTGTGTTACTCTCAGTATTCTGGAGACTCTCAATACATGAATTTCTCCGCTTAATCACACCACACGGCCAAACTCCTCCCTCGCAATCCTTCCAGACAGTTTTTTAGATAACCTACAAGAACTTGAATTTCCAACTTCTCTCCGATACACCAGTTGACTCGAAAGGAGTTCTCAATCAGGAGATCTACATCTGCATTTAAGGGAGATCGATAAATTAAGTAAGGCACTTTGGGGTAGGGAGGTCTCCGGAGTATCCTACGGAAACCTTACCTCGAGTAGGGGGTCAGCAGTATCTTATGTAAGGTGGTAAGATAAGAAAAAATTCACACATATCGGCCACCGGTGGACGCGGAAATGCCCCCACCGCGTCGAACTGAAAGATATGGTACTCCATGAAAATTCGAGAGGGAAGAAAAAAATGATGACATTTGAGACTCGAAAATTGAGTGAGGAGGTCTCTCAGTAAGGAAGAAGTTACTGGTTCCAAGGATGTTGAATGCTTTCCAGTTGAGGAAATAGATCCTGGACTTTTGGAACGAGCAAAATCAATTCTTATGAATGTCACTGCAATTATTCGCTCACAACTATCCAATCACCTGCAGAGTGGATAGAAAATCCTCAGGAAGATTTGGAAAAAATATGAATATTGAAATAAGCTGTTATTGCGAATCCGTCAAAGGTATTGTTATAGATAACAAGTCTACGCAATCATGAGAAATATCTGTATGGTTAAGACTTACTCTTTCAAATGAGAATGAACGTTTGGATACATATCAATCTATCTATTTCTCATGGAGTTCAGTCTTGTGGGAAATTTACGTAAGGAAGAGGGAGGGGGGGGGAGGGTCCCCGCGAAGGTAAAACCTTCAGAACCCTTAATTTTGGGTGGGGGGGTTCCGCGAAAACCTAAAAACCCTTTACGTAATTTATGGATCTTCCCTTACGTTCCTCGCAGAGAAACATGCATCAACGATCTCATTCTTTACTTCGAAGATATTCAATAGAAGCGAAATTCAATTCCGTTCTGGTGCACCTAGACAGATTTTCACAGACAATACTTGCCGCAAGAGATTGATAAGTTGATAGGTTGTTAAATCCGCGTTGATAATCATGAACGAAATCAAATTTTACCTTGAATGGATAACTTCAGAACAATATGAGATAGTTGAGTGTTGTTTCCCTATAAGAAAGATAACTGCAGATGTAGATCTCCTGACAGAACTCCGTAAAGAGTTCCGAGTCAACTGGTATATCGGAGAGTTTGAAAATTCAAGTTCTTGTAGATTATCTAAAAAAGTGTCTGGAAGGATTGCGCGGGAGGAGTTTGGGCGTGTGGTGTGACCAAGCGGATGAATCCATGCATTGAGAGTCTCCAGAATACTGAGACTAATACAAGATCAATTCAACGTTTTGAAGAGTTCTAGCATCAACTAGAGAGAGCTGTCGTGGAGTTTCCAACAAAGCACATTGAATTCGGGGACGGATCAAGTATCAGCAATGCGACGTCATTTGATTGTTGAAATAATTCCTGACACATTTGGATTGAATTACCAATCTGTGATGATTTCTGTATCAAGTACATTCATGACGAATCCTATTCATGCCCTCGTTATAATGTTATCTCACGACTCTACTGTTTCAAGCATTTAAGCGGAATCTTCAAGTTTTTCCCTCGTAAGAAAATATTGAACTGAGTGGTCATTGTCCCAACATATAATCACACGATATACGAATGATTCCATGAAATTTTGGCAGTGAAAAAACGAATAAGCCAATTCAATTTCGAAACTCACGGGGAAATGTCATAAAAACTACTCTTAACATGATGTCGTGTTCATTTTTTTTTGTTATTTTGGTCAAACTTTGCGCCGCTTTCTGATCGCGCCGTGTGTAACTGCTGTAAGACAGTAATGTGGGATATGTTCATCCATGCGCTTAGGCAATAATTCACTCTGCACTCAGGCATTATTGACAAACCACCATTCAGTGCTTGAGAAATGATTCTGTAAAGTTTTGGCGCGGTGCATCAAATGGATGAACTTTCGGAGTTACAATTCCATTTTAACCTCTATAGTTTCAATGTGAGGACTACGTGTGGACCTGGCATCTTGAAATAATTGTCTGTGGGTCCAAATCAAATAATATGATAATTTTTTTCACTCATACTCGCCAGCAAGACGCTATCGCGCTCTTGGTGCATGTATTCATCAGATTCTTACACTCTTACGTTATCTCGCGGTAAAATTCACACATCTCTACATGTTTTTTGCCTTAGAATATCCATTTGAATACTGGAAAATCAATTTCTGGAAAGTGCGACTCTAATATTTCTCAGACGTAAAAATTGATGATCTCCTTGCGATGGAAAACAATAGTTAGTATAGGCAAGCGCATTCAATTTAGAAGGAAACACTTGCGTTTCTATTGGTATCATCAGTATCTCTCATCAAAAAATTCGATAAGACGTGAAGAAGTTTTGTAGCGGTACTACAAGTGCTACATGACCTCAGATTTCGAGAATTTTCACAATCATTGATGGAACTCTTCACGCTTCTTTTCGAAATAAAATTATAACGACTGCTCGGATGTGAATACTTTTTTGTTTCGTTCAATTCGGGTGATATGGAAAAGCAATGAACTCTCAGAATCGAGAAAGGAAAGATACCCGGAGAATGAGCGCTCGGCTTCCTCAAATTGATAATCAGAATTTTCTGATATCCCGTGGGTAAACTCAAACAAATCTATGGCAACTTGAGTGCTAGCATGACTTTCTTAAATATTTTATTCCGAGGTTTACTCCCTTTCCAAGATGGTCCACCTTTTTTTCTTCAATATTCCGACAATGTTCCCAGGGCTCAACCAATTAATGAAGCACTAATTCTTTGATCAGGATAAATACAAGCAATAACGCTCCTATATATGAAAATTCATAGATTAGCCCTGTTTGTTCTAACAGTCGTACGTAAGATCTTTTCACTCCTCTCCCCTACCCCAATAATAAGGGGATACCGGGAACACTGAAAGTTGTTTCCCGATATCCCTACTTTTTGCAGAAGAAAGAACTGGTAAGCAAGATTTCGATGCCGGGATGATACACTTACCAACAATAATTGCGTCATGTGCTGTTGCCGTAGTATCCAAAAAACGAGTTCTTATAGGCCCTAGACATCATAGCTCTTCAAAGAATCAGAAAATCTATGCTTAAAAAGTTTTCCTCGTTTCCCTCGAATCTCAAGTTCTCATGAATACTGCGTTGTAATAGTCCAAAAATTAATTCGGGAGGATCTTCCATAGATTTTGACCTCTCTAGCACGGTCTCGCATGGTTTATGAAGTGTGGATACATAAAAAATCGTGTTTAGACCGATGAATCTGATCAGATATTATGGAATTTAGCCAATCTTAGTTAAAAATATCAAAGATTCATTAAAAGGGCTCGGGGTGCTATTTTTGATAATTTTGAATACGTTTAATCTTTGGTTACAATTTCAGCTTCGCGCAAAATTATTTTGAATGATAGAAAAATTATACATCATTCGGTGGAACGTTCTTCACATAAACGCAATTCTACTCGTATTTCGTCGAGCATTTTTCGATCTGATTTGAGCGAGCGTTGAAGTCCTGACGATCCGCTCATCCCTTTTCTGGATATCCAAATCGATTTTTCCTAGAATAACAAGTGGAAACAAGAGAATGCATCCTCGCAGGATCAAGATGTATAAAATAGCATACTGAGCCCATTTTCAAAGTTATCAGATTGCGAGGAATTTAGCTAAATTCAATCAAATTTGCCCCGATTAAGGAGGTTCTTCACTAAATGAAATGTTCGATTACAGAGCTGCAATTAGACAAGATCATCAATGAGGTCCTGGCGCATCATTTCTCATCAAGAATGATACTGATCATTGAGAAAAATCCTGCGAAAAAGCGATTTCTCGAGCGATTTGAATATCACCCATGAGTCTTACGGAACTTAGTGATTTTTTTTTACCGAAAGTACTGAAGAAAACTGAGCATAAGAAACGTGGAGACCCAAGCTTACCATTATTCTAAAGAAAACTGCGTTTCACCGAGCATTTTGAAGGGTAATTGATATTGAAATGATGCCTCTCTATATGGGTATCAATAGATGCAAGCTTCTGCAATCGCGGCGCCTATCCCTATCACGTACTGTAAACAGTACGTTTTCATCGAAACACAGAAAGGCATCATTCAAACTGCATTCGGAAGATGTGCGCGGATGTGCTTGAAAGAAGAGCTGGAAAGTATAAGGAATGAACATGGGCATAATGCGAGGAGATTATTGACACATGGTCTCGATATTCTATGATACAAGTTTCATTGCTGGTCTGTTGCAACCGCCCATTCAGCGCAATACGCGACGTAAACACAGAGCAGTAGGTGAGTGGTTTTCATGTAATAAGTAGCAGACCATCTGCGCAAGGGAGGCACTGACTAGTCAAATGACCGTTACCTTGATCCATCATTTTCAATCTTACAGCACTGAAATTTGAAAGATTATAGTAGAATACACAGTCTGAACTCATAACATGATTTTTCATACCAATTTGAATTGCGAAGATGCGCAGGGAATAAAATCAATTTTGGAAATGCAATTGACCTCGGAGTAGGTGAAGAGCCTCCATGTCCTAATCTTGATGTTCCCACGCCTCAGGAAACAACCAAAATCGTGTCGGGAGGTAAAAATACATATACTTCTGCAATCAATTTTGGCCTATTGTAACGCAGTATTTACAAGAACTTGGGATTCGAGGAAAATCAGGAAAATTTCTCAAACGTCGATTCTTTTCACTAGTCGGGTTTTCCGCTCATGAAAAAAAGCCATGACATGTAGGGTCCAAAGTTGGGCCAAAGTTTGCCAAAGGTGGAAGATATCTTTTTGGATGGCATAATAAAAACACGGAAGGATTTTTCCAGAGAAGGCGGAACGACGCCAATCGAAGCAATTCGTTTTGCTGGGTGTGAATCGCTTCGTTTCACCTTCTCTGGATGTTCCCTAAGGGAATCATGGTCAGGCGAGCCTATAATTTCAAACTCAAGGGAAGTCTTGCACTACCGTGTATTTCTGTTGCAATAATTGTTTAAACGGCGCTGTCGCTCTATTTTTGATGGAATCGCAAGGCTCTTGTTCCACCTATTTTCGGACCATCTTATTAGAAAACCTTAACTCTCGTCTGCTCATTAATTA
>JAPYYZ010001018.1:0-16833 GCA_030522705.1 Eretmocerus eremicus
TAAAGCTAAAGTGGGCCAGAAAGTGACAATGAGGTATTAGGAACATGACTCTGTCAAGTCTCATAAGCGTCAATTTGCATGAAAATTGGCTTATTTTATTGACACTTCAGATTGCTGCGAATCAAATACACTTGAGCGTTAGGGTCTATAACTCTGGGAATCTTCTAGTTTCATGGAGTAGAAGGTACGTATGAATTTTCAGCCAAATCCCTTCTCCGGAGAGTGTGACCTCTCCTAGTCAGTTCGGAAGTACATCGCCACATGGCTTATGGCCGTATAACTCGCGAACAAGCCTCACAAGACCCTGATTGACAGCGTGAAATGAACGCGTTCTTACCGCAGGAACTTCTTGACCCAACCCCGGCCACTGATGAAGAGTCAAATGATATCAATCCACTCCAAACATGTCACGAGTTGCCTAGAACTCCAACTAAACCAGTGCTAGACAGAAGTTCTGACCCCAATTGAGCTCATTGAGTCGAATCAAAGCTCAATACTTCTGATTTAGAATTCCTTGAATCAAACAATAGCAAGCCTGGGGAATCACACAAGACAAACCCATCAGATTCCTCATCGCCCCGTGGTCCCCAATATCGAAGGCCTCTTAGTTCTTCATCGTCCTCATCAAACGGAATCAACATGGATCAAGGAGCACAAGTAGTGTCCTTCAAGAACGCTTTAGAGGTTGTCCCGGAACTTGATGGAAAAAATATTTGGCTCAGTGTGTTCATTAAGGGGTGCAATCAGGCAAAACTTATGGTTTATGAGGGCTCAAGGCCTAATATAGCGGAATTAGTTCGCTCAAAGCTCATCGAAGAAGCACTTCAGTCCGTTATTAGCCAACTTACACCAACTATTGATAATTTAATCAATCATTTGAAGAGTATTCATACACCAGCAAAAAAAGTACATCAGCTTCTTGGAGAATTAGGAAATAGTTCCCAATATGACGATGAAAATGTGCCAACGTTCGCTAATCGAATGCGTGATATTGGTAGGCGGATACTAGAAGCTGAGCGTGTTGAGATTGAAGATGAAGTAGATCAAACATTTCGTACAGACACTGAGTCAAGCATCATTCCATGTTACAAGCGTCGTCTGAAACCAGAGATGGAATCTCGTATGAATGCTGGTGGAGACATCGCTAATATTGTCGCTAGTGCTATAAAGATAGAGCGCGAATTAGGAGCTCCTTGAGAGCCTTGCGGAAATCGAGGGAATTATCATCAAAATCCCCACAGAAAAAGAGCCTGTATGTTTGTCAGCAATGCGATAAAGAAGGTCACGCCGCAATTAATTGCAGATCTATCCAAAAATGTGATCTCTGTGACAAAAATGGACACAAAACTAATGATTGTTTCAGAAAAAATCCAGCACTCCTCCAGCCATTGCAACATGCCAAATCTGTAACCAGCAAGGTCCTAGTGCCCAAGCTTGCCCCACTCTACCCTCCTGCCAAATCTGCAATAAAAAGCGCCATTCAGCCAATCAATGTCGAAATTCAGTTTTACCCCAATCAATTGTTGAATGCCAATTATGTGGCAAAGCAGGCCACTTTGCAAATACATGTTTTTTGCTCAATCCGCCACAGCAACCTCTTAATGAACAGCTTCAAGCTCGAGCCCAACTCACGTGTCAATTAAGCAGCAAGGTAGGCCATACAGCTGCCATGTGCTTCAGCAGACCTCGAAAAAATTCTAGCAATTCAATTCCGGAGTGCCCTCATTGCAAAAATAAGGGTGATGTCATCTCCAAATTTGAAAAACACGCCCACAATAATGCACGAAAACAGGAGAACGAGTCTCGCCCCCCTCAGAAGAGCGCACAGAGGGAGACTACACAAGCCGTACCGCCCTTGATCAATGTCCAAGAAATTAACAATTTACTAGCGGAATTGATACCAATGGATTGATAAAAAATCCATTCCCTTCGTGACCACTCGTTTCTATCTTATAGATGATGATCTACTGATTATGCTAGATACTGGCTCCGAGATAAATATTATTTGCTCTCGTTTCCCCTTCAATTTAGCTCAAGTAGATGCGAAGAAGATTCGTCTGTGGCAAGGATTTGGATCTGGCTACACGCCAACAATAGGCTCCGTTGGATTGGAAATTTTGAATCGAAGGACCATCTTCCATATCGTAAATGAGACCTTCCTGTAAGCGTGCTCCAGACTTCTAGGTATGGAGTTTTTCCTCAAATTCAGAGGGAAATTAAATTTTGAATGTCATCGGGTGTTCATTGTTGATGGATCAGTCCCAATTATCCGCCGAACAAGCTACGTTGGCAATATCGAATGCGTAAGAGTTTCAACCGTTGAACAAAACTCCACCTCAAGCCTCCCCTTTATCAACATCAACAGTCTGCGCGGGGGTATTATTAGCCAATTCATGTTAGATTCTGGATGTGGATCGAGTCTCACTAAGCGAAGCCTTATCCCTCCTACCGTTGAAATTCTTGAAAATAGAAACATATGAGAGGAATAGGAGGAAAATATCTCCCAAGTCTTGGAAACGTAGAAATCGCATTATTCGACACCTCAATCAACTTTTCTGTTGTCTCTGACCAATTCAATTTCTCTGCTGATGGCATAATAGGTCCAAAATACCTCAGCAAGTCTCAAGGTATCATTGACTCTGAAGATTTCATCTTTACCACGAATAATGAGGTGGTTCCAATCGTTTTCCAAGAAACTCAAGAGCAATTTCACCGCGGTACAGAGTCAGTACATTCGGATGACGCTGATTCCATCATCATTAATCTGGACTCAGATTCCAGTCAAGAACCTAACCTTCTTCATGATTCCGAAAAGCCACCATCCTCATCTGACAGTTCTGAACCCACTGGTTCCTTCAATTCTGAGCCTCCAACGTCTTTCGATTCGGAAATCAACCCTGATTTGAGCCATGAACGATTACAAAACTTTTTCACAATTCACGCTCTTGACAATGAAAAATTGGTGGCAAGACACTCATTTCACACTTCTGTCATGGAATTACAAGGAGGACTGGACATCGAAATCACAACCCCGGGAATAGATGGCTTTTGTCTTTCTGACATCATAAAAACCGATGAAATCCAATTTTTATTACACGCGACTAGGAAACCAATAACTGAACCCGTTAATACTGATCATCTTGATGATGAAGAGAAAGGATTCGTATTCAAACTGATCAGAGAGGATCGTGATTTATTCTGTATGCCAGGCAAAGTTCTACCACGTACTGATCGAGTTGAACATCGTATTGAACTCGCTAATTCTGACCCGGTTTTTCGCAGACAGTAGAAGTTCCCCCATGTCCTTACTGAGGAAGTCAATCGACAAATCCAAGAATTGATGGACGCAGGTATAGTCTAACCATCTCAATCTCCTTACAATTCTCCCGTCTGGATTGTTAAACAGAAACCCGGATCAGATAGTCAGCCCAGACGGCGTCTAGTAATTGATTTTAGGAAACTGAAAGAAAAACCAATAGTTGATGGCGATCCATTCCCGGATATTATCCAGATTCTCGATCAAGCTCGCGGATCAGTCTATTTTACAACGTCCGACCTTGCACAAAGCTTCCATCAGATCTCTATGTGTGGAAGAGACAAACCAAAAACAGGGTTCAACAGTCCGTCTGGACATCATCATTGGAAACGTCTCCCATTTGATTTAAAAAACGCACCTGCGACCTTCCAGAGATTCATCGATGATCTCATCCGTGGTATAGAAAATGTATGCGCTTACATAGACAACCTTGGCGTGTTCTCCAGAAATCTTGAAGAGCATGTTAGAACAAGAAATATTCTTTTCAAAAGGCTCCGCGGAGCAGGTGTTGAACTTCAGCTTAGCAAGTGCGAATTTCTGAAGCGCGAAGTTATCTATTTGGGACACAAGCTGAGTGCTAATGAATTGAGTCCAGGCTCGAAAAGAATCGAAGCCGTGCAACTCTTCCCTTGTTCAAAGAATGTCAAGAGCATTCGACAGTTCCTAGGACTGGCGGGATATTATTGCCGGTTCATCGAAGATTTTGCTTCCATTTCCAAACCTCTCACGAAACTTCTGCGAAAAGACATAGCTTTGGAATGGTGTGATGAGGTCGAAGGATCATTTTTAACTCTCAAAGAACGTCTCTGTACAGTGCCAGTACTAGTTTATCCTGCCCTGCCTCAACTCTACAATATAATTACAGATGCATCTGGATGGGCTATAGCAGGAATTTTATCACAAGGAAATTTTGGCGAAGATCACCCTATTGAGGTTCGAAGTCTGGTGTAGTGGGGCAGCCCCGATCCAATATGGCAGGCGACTTTGCCATGTATACATTGCATCATACGAGGCGAGTCGGGATATTTGAAATTATGCAAAAAATAAGACGTTCCGAGTATCTCGAAGCGTGAAAACCGTGAGTTTGTAGAATAAATCGCGAGTGCGTGGAGAGATTGGGTGAGCAAGAGCTCAAGATTTCGTAATAACTGCTCTCACAAGTGCCGCTCATGGGCCGAATCGTATGCTGTTGCGGACGACATCTTCTGCTGGTGCATGTTTACATTCTTTCGGGCGGCTTGTCGGACGTTTATTAACCAATAACGTAGTGAAAGGGCCTCCATCGCGCACTAGGGCGATCACAGTAACTAATTCTTTACTCCTCGGCCGCGGGTTTTAGCTCATTTGTCTACTAATAAACAAGAACGCCGAGCACAGGCTACCGTGAGGCCGTGGCTTTCTCGAGCTGATATGGCGAGAAGAGGCGTTCTTGCACTTAATGAAACTCAATCACTCTTTTGTAACTATTCCGAAAACGATTTCACAGTGCTCGCGACACGATTTTTGGCGTGGTATTCATGAAATAAACAGGGAAAGAGACCACCCGCTCCCGGCTGCTCGGAGCTGTGGAAAAGTCGCTGGCCATATTGGATTTAAGTCACGTGACATCCCGACTTCGAACCCCAATAGCCTACACGAGTCGTGTATTGCGTGGATCCGAATTGAATTTGGACTGTTATGAACGTGAAGCTTTGGCCAATGTAGAAAGCATTAAGGCTCTCAGAAACTACGTTTATGGACGGAAAATCACAATCCATACTGATAACGAAGCATTGAAATGGTTTAATACGGCACAACTAAATTCAAGAGTACTCAAGTGGCGTTTCAAGCTTTCCGAGTATGATTATGAGATAATACATAAGCCGGGCAAACTGAACGCGGCCGCAGACGCACTCTCTAGAACTCCCGTTGAACCACGAACAGTACTTGTAGCGACAAGAGCCCAATTGTGTAAGAGCAACCAACGTAGACGCGTAGACTTCCCGTTTCCATCGCGCCCACCGCCAAACAATTCTACATCACAAAAGAGCCCAGCTTGTCTTGGACGGCTAAGAAAACAACAAATAGATCCAGTACCAGGAAACTTCCATCTTGATTCACAGAGCATTTCTCACAAAAGAACTAATCGATCTAAAAATGTCGACTACTTTGAAGGTGATGATTCTGATTCTGAACCTGAGACATTGCCAACGGCCCTACCTATTGCACGACCCGAAGTTTCACTCCCTAGATCCGATGAATCAGATAACGATGAACTTTTGACTCATTCAGACGATGTGCTCTCGGAACGATCTCCTCCCAAGAAATTTGTTGTGACCTGCGAACCCATACAATCCCGCACTGATAACCTTATGTACTTCATAAACTCAGATGGCTCTGCCTGCGACGAAGGAGCAAAGGCTTCAAGCAATTTCCACAAACTCAGATCAGCCGAATCAATTGAGGCTGGTGAACTCAGTTTTTTCACTCGTACTCGGAACAGGAACTATTTTGCCCTTTGTAATGGGTCAAATGTACCCGAGTCATTGGAAATAATTGAAAATCGGATCTATAGAAGTTTAGGGCTGTTGAACGATGTTCTTCAAAGAAATAAGCAAAAAGAGATCAGCAATGCACGTGTAAGGAATATTTTGGAACTGGCGTGGTCTGAAGTCCTCAATTTCATAGACGTCACATTCGAAGGTACTGATATTAAATTCATTATACGTACAGGGGAAATTACAATATGTTCCAAAAGAGAAACGAGATGACATTTTCCGAGAATTGCATGAATCTCCAATAGGCGGGCACCGAGGATGTGCGAAAACGGCTAATCTTATCAAAAATAATCTTTTTCACTGGGAGAACGTCAAGGAGGACGTATGCAGACGCATTCAGCAGTGCTTGAGCTCCCAACTAAAGAAACTTGTTCGCCTCAAAACGAAACAGCCGATAGTTATCACCGATGCGCCCGAAGTTGCTTTAGATAAGGTTGCTTCAGATATAGTCGGTCCATTAGAGAGAACTAGATCAAGTTCCGAACACATTGTCACTATACAAGACGTATTTTCAAAATTTTGTCTCGCGGTTCCCCTCAAAAACATGTCAGCATCGACAGTTGCAGATCAAATGCTTTTATCAAAAGGGAAGATGCTTTTATCAAAAAGTTAATAAGTACATTTGGATGCCCTCGAGTCATTTTGACTGACCAAGCTCAAAATTTTCTTAGTAGTCTTTTCCAAAGATTAAGTCAGAGATTCCGCATGAAAAAGGTACGCACTGCGAGCTATAGGCCGGAATCCAATGCTAGCCTCGAGAGATCTCACCACTCTCCAGCTCAATACTTGGAACAATGTACGGATGCCGATAACGATTGGGATCAGTACCTGGATATATGCATGCTCAATTATAATTCATATGTTCATGAAAGCACAAAATTCTCACCATGCAAAATCGTTTTTGGCCGTTCACCACGGCTTTCGTCAAGCAATCCATTACGAGAAGGAGATCCTTTGCCCACATATCAAGGCTATGTACAAGATCTAGTTACTCGTCTGCCCGCTCTCCAGAGAATAGCCTATGAAAATCTCGTCACATCAAAAGAAAAATCAAGAAAATACTATGATAACAACCTCAACCCAGTTATCGTCAAGGTAGGAGACTCTGTCTATCTGCTGTCTGGCCCAAAATCCGGGAAATTTGATAACCAATATTCAGGTCCATACAAAATCCTAGGAATAATCAATAATGTGAGTCTGACGATCCAAATGAATAAAGGAAGCAAAGTTGTACACGCAAACAGACTGAGAATATCCCACATTAGTTCAGAATTGAAAGCAAAATCCAAACCTAGGAAAAACTACCACTTATCTCAGAGGACACATAATGATTCATCTTCTTGTTTACAGTTGAGAATCATGTTCTTCCATCAGTTACTATTCATCATCCCAATAACCATCATTTCCCGAATCAAGGCTCTGATAGGTTAAGGTTGTGACGCCAAATCACTCAGGGTTATGATTGTGGCGCCAAATCACTCAACGTGACAACACTATCCTTACTCAACGTCGAAGAGTGCAAGATTCCCAACGACAAAGTTCAAGTACAACGGAAATATATGCAACTGCTAGAGATGGATGCATTTTTAGAATCCAACGTAATCCAATGTAAGCTGGAAGTACACCGCACTATCTACACGTGCGGTATGTTCTCACACATTTCAATCGTCAGAGAGGGCTAGATAGAGTACATCTCTGAATTTAGCCACGAATCATGTTTACAAGCACACAAAACGGGATTATTGAAATTTAGTGGAACTCATGTAATCCAGGGCCTTAAGGTCAATCACACCACTCCTCACAGTATCACGTATGCTGGATATCTAAATGCCGAAGGAAAGTGTACGGGCGCAGGATAATTCGACCCTTATGGTACTTGCGAGTCCGTAGTAGTTCAAGGCACACTCAGAATTACACCAACACAATTCTTTGCAAGAGTGAGTTTAAATTCAAACCATATCCACCTCTGTTCAGGTACTATGTGTCCTTTGACAGATGGATTATGTCTAGACACAGAAGGTGGCCACACTTTTTGGAGTCCCACGCCAATTGACAATTGTCATTTTAACGATTATACTATCTTATTCGAATGCTACGCAAACAAGATGCAAGATCTCCAGTTAGACGTAGCTCAAACAATACATTCACTCCCGTCACAAGATGAAACTTTTGCCTTAACAGCTAAAGCCACGGACTCAGCTTGCGGAAATATGATAACTAGAACTGAACATCCTAAATTAGTTATATATGACACTGTAAAAGACGAGAGCTTCGCGTCACATGGAGAGATTTCTATATCAAATCTCGATATTTTCGCTCATGTGAGTTCAAAATTCATTTTTGTAGAAAAACATCTCCGTACTCAGATCAAGCAACTTGATCGCAATGTGATTCAACAACGCTGCGCTTTTGAAAAGCAAGCAATTGAAAATTTATAAGCTATAGCGACTCAGTCTCCCGTCGAGTTCGCGTTTCATTTCATGAAAAGCCCCGGCTACATGGCCGTTGTCGCGGGTGAAGTCGTACATATCGTTAAGTGCATACCCGTAGAAGTTACGGTGGTGCACAGTGACGAATGTTACGCCGAATTACCGGTCTCCCGAAACAACGAAACCTTCTATCTCAATCCCAGAACACATCTTCTTAAAACGCACGAAACCAGGATCGCTTGCGATCCGCTCCTCCCTTCATGTCGCTATTTCGGTGAGGGGTGGTTCAAAATACTGCCCCGTATTACTGAAGCTCTTCCCCCGATCGTTATCAGACCAATGACAAAGCCATCATGGAAATACATCAACCCGACCGACTTGGCTGCGACTAGAATCTGCACCGACAAAGATTTGCATGGTCTCCGCAAAGGGATTATGTTCCCCATAGAGCACACGGCACTTCTCAACGACGCAGCCAGAAAGCCAAGTGGCCAAACCGGATCATCAAGGATCTCCAAGGAATTGCATCTAAACTCCTCTCAGAGGTCACAATCTCGCGCCTAGCGCATAGCGCAACTTGGGGCCGTATGTGGTCCAAGTTTATGACATTCGGAACAGCGAGTGCTAGACTGATTGCCATCATCATCATCGTACAGATCGTCAAAACTGTTCTGGACATCTTCATAAGAGGATACGCCCTCTATTCGGCTTTTGGCTAGTCTTTCGATTCACTGGGTGCAATTTGGAGCACCATTGCCAATTTCCTGTTATACAAACATATTCCCTCGAAGTCATCTGCCTCTGACATTGAGGCAGGACCCCCACTGAATACCCTGAATCCTCCTCATAATACTCAAATGAATCCTTCCAATGTACCTCAAACTACTCCTAGAAATCTATAGCCTCAAGAACTCCTACAAAGAGAGCTTCAGTCAAGCAAACCTGTTCTCGACGTCAACAACGAGAATCCGAAGGTTAGCTTCTTCAATATGCAAGAACGTCCTCAATTTTCAATTCCCGAAATTCTTTTCGAACAACCCTTATCTTGAGTAAGCTATTGGCTGAAGTTTTGATTTTTGCACAGAGATTAACGATTGCTTGTTGAGTTGCACCATCAAGCAACCATTCGTCAATGGTAGTGTAGCGTCCCGCCCGAAATTTGAAATCTTGATTTGAATGCACGCGCAATATCAGCTGCAATCTTTCCTTCCGTGCTCAACGAATTTCTCGTTTAGTGCCTTCAGCGCTATAGATATAAGTGTGTATGTGTCAGTGAGTGTCTGTTCTGTGCGGGAGTCGTCCATCGTGCGCCGATTCCCCCTGCATCCCGGAAAGTAGTTCTTATAGCTTTTTCTCACAACAACGCCGCTCGCTCCCCTCGCAACATACCAGTTGACGAGAAAGCAATCGCTTCTCCGAGAACCAACTGAAAAAGTAGTCGAGCTCCGAAATTCATAGTTAGATGAATAATATTGAAGTATAAATTCATTCATTCCGTATTCAAACTCATTTATTTGTTCCTTATATTACATTTCTACTTATTCCTCATTTCAATATATCCATTTTTATTTATCAACAATATTCATCTCTGATAAGAACAGTTGAGATTGGGACACATTATGTAGTTTAGACAGGATCCTTACATGGAATATGGAATTTGTAGCTCTTGAATATCTTAACGGTTAAAAGTACTAGAAATTTCGGGAGAGAAGGAAAATATTTAGAGCAATAATTACCACTTTCGCTTGTTATTGATCGGAATTTGGAGCATTACTCAGAGTCAGTAAACAAATTAGACAAAGAAAATTCATGGAAAAAGATTTAGGAAAAAAGTATCTTGAGCCCTTGAATTTTCAATTTCCAATACTTATATCTTGTATCTCGCATATCTTGTATTTTATTCATTCTGATCCCAAGGATTCATACATTTGCTAGGATAAGCTTCAAACTTCAATGCAAGTTGGCTTCCTCATTCTAATTCATGATTGAGCTTGGGAGGATCTTCAATCCAACTATCAAAAACGAAGAAAAATAATTTTTCTTAACTATGAAAAGTAATGTATGTTAACTATAGATTTAAGATGCCTGTATATTGTCAGTTAGAGAAACTAACGTAGGTCATTGAAATGTTCTGTAGGGCACGAAACACCTCCCACGACCTTTTTGACTGGTTTCAACATCGCGCCGCCCTATGGGACAGGGCCAATAGCGTTCCGAATCTCCACGATCGGAGCTCTGTGTAGGGAGGAAAAGTAGGGAGACGCCGGTTCACCAAGAGGATCTCATCCCTCCAGAAAACACTTCCATCTCAGCTCCCAGCCAGAGATATTCGAAAATTTCCTGTTCGTCCCTTAGTTTTTATGGCATAGCTTTTGAGAATTTTCTATCTCCGCAAACTCTGAATAATCCTCCATGAACATTCATTCCAATAGCTTATCTACTCACTTCAAGGTCAGCCGATCATTGTATTACATAATTTTGACATTTCTCCAATAAAGGACATCATCCAAAGAGTGAGTATTCCATTGGTTCTATTTTCGATCTCAACTTCAACTTGAATCAATCTTTTATCCTCCCATCTCTCCAGGAACTGGAATCTTTCTTTCTTGAGAACCGCAGGTCTGATGGATCATTCCTCTTCCACCCATTCTTCGGAAAATTTGAGCTTTTCCAGGTAACTTGTTCTTCACAACCAAGATTAAGAATCCTCTAGAGGCAGGGAAAATTCCATCCTTCCCATCTCTCTCTTTCCCCATCCTCAACGAGAGCAACAAGATTCAACCAGCAGTAGTCCCTGTTATTGGATTTTGAAATCCAGGCAAAGTGTCACAATGAGAATAAGATCTTATTCAAATGATTAAGGCATCTGACGTTATAGTGCCGTGCTCTGTGCTAACTCAGAGGCGCAACCCGTCATAACGTCTGCTAGCAGATCACCCTTATTGATTACTAGAAAAGGAAAAAAGAGATATTTATTCAACTATGGACTCGAGGTCCCGTATAGTCGAGGCTACGTGCTGTACAATCGCAGTCTATAAGACGTCAGGGACATGAGTATTCAGAACTCACATGGGGTAAGAACAAGAACAAGAGAAATGTGTAAACTGGAAGAAAAAAAGGGTATATCTCATAATAATGATAATAACTTAACCTAGGGATGCAACATTAATACGTGGGCATTATCATAGAAATCACATTCCGTGAGGAGCTAAATATAGAGTGCTCGCAGCTTGACAAAGATTCCACGAATGAAAGATACGATCAGGTAATGGAGTGCAGTAAGTCTTATTATAAAGTGATCGATGAATCCTCAAAATAATTCTGCAGCATATATAGGCACAGTCTCGTTCCAAAAGGCGGCCTCGCATAATTTCGACGCAGTATCTCGGGTAGTTCATTCCATCGAGAAATGATGCCAACGAGGAATGATTCCACATCCATAGTTGTAGAGAACTTAGGCATAATGAAATCGAGCGTCGAAAGCCGCTTTGATCCTACCTCATCCACTGGACGAAATTCAAGTTTTTCATACAGATACACAGGCTTCGAGGTCGCCGGTAGCTTCGCTAGTAAACATGGGCAGAAAAAATCCCGGCGGAGAGTGTATGGCATGATTCGCAAATTATGGTATGAGGGCGGGATATGATCCAATTTCTTACATAAAACGACGAATCGCACAGCTGCGTTCTTGCATCGCGCGAGTTTCATGGTGAGCTCTCTAGACAAGTCAAGGAACAGGCCTTGGCCATAGTCGAAATACGGAATCACTCATGTTTTGACGAGCTGCAGCCTAGTGTCTCTGGGTAACGAGTCACTTCATTTTCTAAGTCTTCTGAGAGCGGCAGAACAATTCCGCGACATATTAGTACATTGATCACGCAGAGTTAGACAACTATCTAATTTCACCCCAAAAGCTTTACAGAGTCACAGAATTCAATAGGCTGGCCATCGATCATGACTGGAGGGATATTAATCTCTTCCAATCTACGAATAAATTGTCTAGAACCGAACTAGATGGCTTTCGTTTTATCAGCATTTCAGAGTTTCAGCCTATTTCCTACTGTCCATCTCTTGAAAAGTACCAAGTCTCCATTAACTGTATTGACAATATGCGAGATCTCTTTTATCGAGCCGTGGTGGTAGGTTGTAGAATCATCGGCATAGAAATGGGACTAACAGTACCTGCAAACATGGGCTGCGTCATTGGAAGGAATCGAGTAGAAGGGTGGACCGGCCTTAGATCCTCGGGAACTCCAGCATGACGAGATAAGGGTGCGGACAATTTGCCATCTGATCCCATTACTACCTGTGTCCGACCAGTTGAGAATGATTGAATCCACGCACATGCTGGATCAGAGAACCCATATCCCTGCAAGTTCTCAATGAAGAGCTGAATATTGACCATATCAAATGCGCTCGAGAATTCTAAGCTCACCAGTAATGTGACCCTCTTATGGTCAATAGCTTCCCTAATGTCATCGATAACCTGAACCAGTGCCGTGTGAAAGCTGTGATTCTTACGGAAACCTGATTGCAACGGGTTGATCAAGTCTCTATTCATAACAAACTCCATGAAATGTTTAAGGGCCATATCTTCGAGAATTTTTGCCATTGACGGGAGAATACCAATAGGACGAAGATGGCTGAGCTCAGACGGAGATTTACATCTGGGAATAGGGGTGACTAATGCCCTTTTCCAACTCGTAGGAAAGACCCCAGTTTGTAGTGAGCTATCAAATATATTTGGTACCACTGGTAGGATATATGGAGGACAGTCTTCAAGAAAGCGTAGAGGAATGTCGTCTGCACCTTGCGCATTGGACGGCATTGAGTACACTGCCTCTATTACGTCATTTGGGTCGATATGCTGGGAATAAAATCACGAATTAGGCGAGATTTTCACTGTTGGACGATTGTCATGGAGCGTCTCATGATTGCCCGATCCTACGAAGTGTCTATTGAGCTCATCTGGGGAAGGCGGTAGGCTACAATAGTTTCCGGACTTGGGTTTCAGCCCCAGCTCATCAACCATCCTCCAAAGTTGCGTAGTGTTTTGACAGTCAGCCATTTTAGATTTGTAATAGGATGACTTGGCATTCCTCCGCAGAGTTCTCACATGATTTCGCAATTTTTCGCAATGCGCTCTATTTCCTGGCCGTCCGTAGCGTCTGCAGTTTGATCATAGTTCATCGCGATCTCTCGTAACCCTTTTTATTCAACTCGTCACCCAAGGCGGCTCTTTCCTCCTATCCGGTATGAAATTGTGATATGGCGCATGTTTATCATACAGCTCGTGGATTATGCTTGTGAGTGAATCAACCTCGTCGTCAATATTATGCTTCTGGCAAATGGAATTGAAGTCAACCTTTGCTAGGTCGCTTCTGAATTCATTGAGGTCAAATTTCTCGAACGATCGACAGATAATGGGTTGAGGAAGTATTATACTGAGAGAAAAGTCCAGCGTAACATAAATTGTATCGTGGGCTGGGATGGATGGTATGAGTACCTGATTTATCGCAAAAACTTGAGCCAAATCTGATACGCAGATGTAGTCGATCAGCGTATTTGCCCCGCAATGGTGACTCGTGAGTGCCAGCAGCACTGGTGCGAGGCCCGACGTAGTCAATGAGTCCCCTAAGATTCTATGTGACGATATGGTTGAAAGATCAAGCCAGTTCATGTTCAGATCACCCATCAACACCATGGAATCAAATGGTACATTGCAATTCAAAATAGCCTCCTCCACATCACCCCAGTAACCCGCATTAGGAAGGTTGTATACCACGATACAAAGTATGACAATTGAGTTGTGTCGAAGCGCGGCTCACATGAAGTCATGACGTTTCGTGTACTGTTCAGGCAAGCTGCCAATAATTTTACATCCAATCGACTCTTGTACATACAGAGCCACTCCTCCCCCTCGCTTGCCACTTCTGTCAACACGAAAGATGTTGTACTCGGGGATGCGTCCACTCTTAGAGTAAACTAAATGATTCAGCCAGGTTTCACTGATGCCAGGTACTTGAATTCTACTCTTTATCACAAAGCTACTAAGATCAGAAAGATGAGGATATAAAGACTGCGAATGAAGATGCCCGACTCAAAGAGAAAGATGATCATTGCTCCGCCCCATAGTCTGTTATGGAGATTTCATACTCAACTCTCTCATTCAAGATGGAACATCTCAACTTATCACCGGCTGAATGCGAGACATGAGGAATGAGAAACGCAATTGGCGCAGCGCAAGTTTGTCTTGTCGACGCAATCCTCCGTTGAATGATTGCCAGCACAATAACAACAAATTACACGATTGGTGCAGGCGTTTGCCGTATCCCCAAGCCCATGACACCGGGAACATTGCAAAATCAACATGTGGTCATCCACGCGACACGAGGACCTTTGATTGTGCACTCGCTTTTGACCAATCAAAAATTTTCTTATTTCTGGCGATGCCTCTGAAACACAGGAGCGGTATCTTTTCTGATCCGTTGAATAGGGAAAAACAACTCCAGGATCGTCCAAAGGGTGCTCCGGAACATTCTGCTCGATTATACTCTGCGTGATATCTTCTCCATTGAGATTAACAGGGATATCATGGACAATGATTCGCAGTTTCATCTTTCATGATGCTTTGATTTCGAGACCCGCGCGTTTTAATTTTGGCCGATTTCTCAGCTTCTGCAATGATTCGTCCCCTGGAATGATAATTGATTTTTCCGGCCCATTACTGTCTCGCTGCGTATTCAATTTTGGAACTACTGGGTTGAATGCAGCTAGAAGAGCTTGCCGTGTCTCTCCAGGAGGAGAGAACTTGTCTTCATTCGTTTCAGTGGGACCTATCACTATTTGTTACCCGGCAGGAATCGGCGAAGATTTTCCACTTGATAATGCGACTTTACGCGTCGGATCTATGTGAAACTGCTTAACTACTTCAGCAAACGTGAGGGTGGTCGAGTTACCCGCACTACTCAGCACAGACATAGCCTGATCGATCTTTTTGTACGTATTTGACAGTTCAACCCGACACATCTGATTCGCGCGGTGGGCGGCAGGCTGCCAAGCTACGCGCTGTACAACTTTGTGAGCGATGCATTTACGTTTATGATAGCTTCGCGGATCTTCACTTTGCGCTCCGATTCTCTTTCATTGCGATGCCAGCTCAGGAGTACTTCCGTTTGCTTACTCACGGCATCAATGATGTCAAATACCTCCTTCGATGATAGTAGAAATGTCGGCGCATCATCAAGCATATCTGCATTCGCCCCAGCGCGACCAGCCGCGTTGTCTGCAGAAATCAAGCCTTCGTCGTCTGCTATCGTCGACCCCTACGAGTCTCCTCCCGTCGACATAGCTGCAGATATAGTCCGCGTACTGCTGCTAGCGATGCTCACAGCTGACAGGTACACAGGGAGGGGCAGGCCGCCGAGGAGAGGCACCTCGACGGCGACAAGCGAGCTACGTTGCACCAGGTGATGAAGCTGGCGATCATGCGGTATTGCCAAATATCTATTAGGGCTGATTCCCAGCGAAGCGGCGCCCACACGGACACGCACTGTCTCTTTTGTCGGCACACGGAGCTGCTAACGTCAAATCTCTGAAGTCGTGCAGACATCGCGTATTCCCTGGCTCGTAAAACAGGAGCCGTGCTGTTGATGCTCCCAACGCATGAGCCAGCAGGAACCAAGCAAATCTGCGAAAAATCACGTTTCGATACGGCCAGCGTGAGACACCAGATTTGCACCCATACAGAGCGAAAGAGTGAGCGTCTGGACTGTAACTCATCCACACTTGAATGACATGCTCGAGTTGGCAGGTCACGACGATCGATATTTGGGCGCGGCAAGAGTAGTTGCTGCCATGTCTCATGCAGACCTGATCAGGAGATTGAATGCAGAGGGCTTGAGCGCGTAGTTTTTGCGTTATGTGCATGGAATCAACTGGAAGGGGTGTATGTCACGGAACTCATAATCAGTACCTGAAAGATGATGCATTTTCGGACAGAACGCACAACTACAAACTTTCGATTGTGACACGATACGATCGTGCGAATTTTCTCTAGTTATACGGAAAATATCCTCAAAATCGGTCGCTACCCTACTGAAAACTCCCACGTAAATATTCACGTTAATTTTCACCTGAATGTTCAGGTGAGAATTCACCTGGAAATCAACGTGGAAATTCACCTGAAAATTCACGTTACGCTAACGACCCTTCTCGTAGTATACAGGATCACGTGGTACTACACATGATCGTCCACGTGGTATTTCACGTGAACTTACACGTGTGATTGCACGTGCAACAAGTATTACGAGAATGGAATAATACTGACAATTTCCCCACTTAAATGGAGCAAGATCGAAATGAAAAGGGGGAATTTGAAGGAGGGAATACCAATGATTTTGTCAATATTAACAATCAATTTTCATAGTACAAATTCATATACATGTTCCTCGATCGCAGCATCAAATCTCAGGCAACGCGAGAATAACAAAATACTTTCATATAACAAGATACAATGAAAATTCCTTGGTATTGAGCTGCACTAGAAATT
>JAPYYZ010001019.1:0-16824 GCA_030522705.1 Eretmocerus eremicus
GATCAAAGGGGCGTGACGATTTTGGATCCAGAGAGGATCCAACTAATTGATCAAACCTTGACAATCTGATCAAGTGGCTTGAACTTGTTTCCGATCGGGGAGGTCTGCGACAAATTCCCCGAAGCAAAGCGATGGTACGTCAGTTTGAGCGCGGCCTTCTTTACCGACACCGGGCATCTGGCGCCGTGAATCACAGATGGCCCGACGTGTCCGCCAAAACAGCGAAAGCCGTGCTCGTCTGCAAGAGCGATGCAGCCGAGTGCAGCCGAGTGAATGCAAGATGCAAGCGAGCTGCACGTATAACTCGAGGAAGTGAGACGTGCGTGCGCGAAGTGCAGCAGCCGCCAACACACGACGGGCCCGCCGCGCGGAGAGAGCGAGAGAGTCGCGATATAGCAGAACGCGAGTACGCGCAAAGCAAAGTGTGTCGTCGCCATAAGTGCGTTCGCGAGTGTGTGATGTGCAGCGCTTATCTCGGCCCGGAGCTCGGGGTCGCACGTGCGTGCTGATGAGCGGTGCACATGTGCGCGGCCGCGGCGCAGCCCAGCAGCCGCCGCAGCCGTCGTCCTCGCGGTCGCCGCGGTCGTCGTCCGCCGCCCGCGGCTGGCTCCCTAACCTCCACGGCATCGCTGGCGCGCACTAGGCTCCGTCGGGCGGGCGCGAATTGATGCTCGGGCCGCGCTCGGGTGCCTAGCTCCGCGTCCTCGTCCGCGTCGCGGCCGAGGCCATGTCGTCCTCGTCGTCGGGAGGCGGCGGCGGCGGCGCGAGCCTGCTGCCGAGCTACCAGCGCTTCGCGGGCGGCCTCCACTCGGCGCCCGGGCAGCTGTTCAGCGGAGGCGGCGGCGCCCCGGCCCGGCGCTCCTTCCGGCCGCGCGAGAAGCACCTCATCCTCCTCGTCTTCCTCACCTTCGGCGTCGTCTGCTTCGGCGCCTTCTTCTTCCTGCCGGACGACTTCAGGGCCCCGGTCGGCGTCTACGTCGTCTACCAGCACATGCAGCGCGCCGGGCCCGAGCTGCTCATGCCCCCGGCGCCGAGGGCCTACAGCCCCAGCCGACTCGACCCGCGCCTCGACCGCGACAAGATCAAGCTCCAGGTGAGAGACGTCCTCGGTCAACGGTTCCGCTGCGCACCTCTTGCCTCTGACTCGGCTGCTGTCAGCTGTCACGATCTAACCCCATGCCCATAGATGACTCACTGTGGGAAACCCCAGATTTCGTCAGTGCTCGAGATAAACAGGAACATCAATTTTCCTTCCTCGCCGCGGTGTTCGTTCGCGTCCCAACGCGGATTTCGGAGACGATTCATTTTCACCAGGTGAAGAACGCCACGTAGCTAGCTTACGCGCTGCTCCGAGCACATGGACTTTCCCTCGATCTCCTCGTTCTCGACGCGGGCATTGCAGAACGCCTCCGGTTGAGAAAAGACGCGGGACGGATCGCTGCATCTAGGCAATAATTCTTGACGCCGATGTAAGCCTGCTCAAATTGGAGCGCGGCTCTAACAGCTACCCAGATATCGAAATCAGAGCACGGACGAACTGCTCACTCATGTGTTATTGTTTTGATCCAACTTTCGAATGTCAAGTTTAAATCGTCGTTTAGATTAGGCTAGGTCGGTGACTCTAAAAGCGTTTGCGCGCCCGTATGTGTGCTATATGCTTGTGCCGACGATACCTATTGTTGCTGCTAGCTTCTCTTTCTGAAAAAAAAACCTGTAATTTTGCATTCAATTCATTTGTTCGTAACTACATATTCTCGTGAACATGTTTCGCTGTCAAGATATCTATATAGTACCATCTTTGATTGAAGAACGTACGTGATCAACAGTATAAACAACCAAATATGAAGAGAATGTAGATCCCCCCCCCCCTGCCCCCCTCACAAACGTACGAAACAAAAAACTCCTCTGATCAATAATAAATCGCTCAAGCTCGTGCGTTATGTTATGGAACAGTTTTTCCAGTTTCAAGTATATGAGATGATTATTATCATACCTGTGACTAATATATTTTTCAGAGCAGTGTCATAATAATTTAGCATGGAAAAATATGATAGCGTAATCATTTCAGCACATTATTTCTAGAATGGAAAAGAAGAAGTTACTATTGAGTGTAAGAACTCCGCCTCTCTCAACTGTCTAATTTAGTCAACGTTTTTTCATGCTCACCTAATTCATCGACCTTCCCAGAGAATCATGCAAAGAAGTCACAACTGTATCATGTAGACGGATGGATGTTATTTTGTTGTATCAATTCTGTACAGGCTAACCAATATGCGATAATGTAGAAGAAAAGAAAAGGCCCACAATAAATGTGTAGTTCGCCCGTCTCTAGACACCGGCATCGAGAATTATTTCACCTGGCACATAGAAGAACAGGCCCCTTCGTTTATATTGAGTACCATAAGGAAACGATTCCCAAAGTCACAGCCATATCCGTTTTCAAAGATGACAACCTCTCCTTGAGAAATTATCAGAATGTTTGTGATACGCATAACCTATCTTTCGATAGAACCTGGTCAAGACATGTTTATTTATGCGAGAATCATTATCATTTTTTGTAAAATTGATAGCTACAGTGTGCGCTGATTGCGGGACAAAAATCAGCGTAGCGAGCATAATGAGTACAAACTCCAAAATTGAGTCTTCACTCCGTGCTTCAATTGCTCTTCTCAAAATCAGCTCTGCTTGCTGAAAGTCAGACGATTCGAAAAATTTTGACGCCTGAAAATCAGTCGGCAGAGGGTTTGAAGTAAAAAAGTCAGCAAGCCTAGTGAACTGACTTTAAGAATTTCTTTTTACAGTGAAAAAAAAAAGATAAATGTCGATTTGAGATTATGGTTGATCCCCTCGAAACTGCACGATTATCTGTCCAGAGCTGGTAATCATGGAAAATTAAATGATACTCCGGGCCCATCATTTTTCCATGGTGTATTTTATGGGGAAGTCTGTGGCATAATAGTTTTTAGAGTGAAAATCAATCTTTTTTTGGCTCCATATAGTCATAAGGACCCAAGATGTTCACATCGTGGCATGCCCTTAGCGTGACTCTCGCATCACACTCTATGCGCATAATATACTTCACATGAAATGTAACGCAATCGACTTCGGACGAGACTTCCGAAGTGTAATACTATAATTCGGTCCTAATATGGTATATCTATCACAGGAAGAGGAACCTAGAATTTTTTCTGAGTGTGTGCTTGTCGCCGAAATTTTGTCCTTAGATTTTGCTCACTTTCCCGGGGTACTGCGGGACATTGCTCCTCAAATATTTTTCGAGACTCAAAACTCCTCTGTACCGGTTTCAATATCATTCAAAAGAGTTCGAGTTCGAAATTCCTTCCTTGCCCGCCGTAGATTTATCATCTACCGAAAGATGTGAGAAAGAGCTTCAATTTTTTTTATGCAAAATAACAAGTGTCCGTATCGTGGCTGAATACTTAACGAGCCCAGTTCAACCATAGTATGTAACAAAAAATGTTTTCGACGAGTCGCACCATGAGAAGGTGTCCTGTATTCGGAAAAGTCGATCGGTCACCATTAGACAGTTTGAGACCACACCACTTGATGGTGAATAAAATATCCATATCGTGGGAAATTTCGCAGAGTTTCAGAGTTCCCCGAGATTGGGCCGCATATATCGTACTAAAACCAATGAAAATGTAGTTCAAAAATGACTAGAATCATCATTCATATACAATTCGTAGTCACAATATCCAATCATCTTTTGACAGCGACACGTGTAAAGGCTTCTGTTTATGGAACTATTGTGAGCGCATACTAGTGAAGTTTGGAAATCGATCTAAAACTCATTAAAACCCTTGGTGAGCAGAATTTGAAAATAAAGTTTTTCACAAAAGCCATTGAGTTGTCTTTGGCCTATCATCGACAACAACACAGAATAATGTAGTAATAGCACATGCACTTCTCAATTTTGTACCGATTCTTCCCACACTCCCGAATGTCTCTTCCACGAGAAAATTGACCGGATCTGGAGCTTAGAGCCTGGGTATGTCGGTGTAGCAGACGCAGTCCGCGCCGCCAAGACAGGCACAAAACATCTACTGCACACCCACGCCATAGAGATCAGACGCCATAAGTTATGCTCCAAATATGGCCATCTTTTGTGGTCGTAATACTATGAGCTTGCTATAACTCATGGCGAACATTTGCCACAAGGCATCTACTCCGAGATATCGAGCAAGCAAAATAAAAAATCCATTTTCGGGTGCATACAAAGTTATGACCAGTAGTGTATTTTTCAACGGTTTTAACTTCCTGATGAACACATGGTCGCATATCTTCCGTGCAAGATCTTTAAGTAATCATTTCGGCGATGTTCTCTGTTCCAGGCCAAAATTGACGAGGAATACCAGAATCAGAAGGTGTTAGAGAGACCAGAGGTGCTCGAGGAACCGCGAGTGTCTACCAGCAGTTTGTCATCTTCTCCCATTCTCAAACCGGCAGTCGAAACCATCGAAACTGTACCACCGGAGCCATCCGATAAATTGCCAAAAACAGTTGGCAGCGACGATCTAGATCCAGTCAATCGACAGAGACGAGAAGTCGTCAAAGAGGTTGGTTATTTAAGGTTATTTTCACACCAAGGTAAACAAGTTGGGAAGACTCGCACAAATAGGTATTTGTAAATCTAGTATACATACTAACTTCAGAATCTCACGATCGTAACATGGTAACTTATGTGTGCATATTGAGGGTAACATACACACAAACAGTTTCGAGGGGTTTTCGCAAAGTGTAAGAGTGATTTAGAAATTCTTCAGTTTATCAATTGGTACTGGTATTAACTACTATCTTTCAAATGATTCATTTGACGAGGAATGGGTCTCACCTTCGGGAGCCAGGTTTTGATGAAAATTTCTTGGGATACACAAATATTCTATGAAACACTATAATTTATATATTCTTTTAATTATAATGTGCATAATAGAGCACCAGTTTCTTGCATTTGCGCATTATTTTTCAATCTTGTGACCTACATAATCTGATATTAGGTGAAAGTATCCTCGAAATGATCGATTGCAACTGTCAATTTAGTGTTTCCTCTGAACCAGAGTTACAAGCTTTCTAGTGTAAGACAATACGATTCCAGTCGATCTATCATCACGCTCATGAGATTTTCCCACCAAGCAGGATTTCGCCGATTTGGTGGCTTAATTAAAAAATCTGTAACTCTGGTCCAGAATCACTAAATTGACTCCTCCGTCAAGCAGATATTTTGCAAGAAGTCTGTAGGTGATTCTACCAGTAAACTATGAAATAGGATAGGTTTCAAGATCGAAGAATGACGATCATGTGCAAGAAATCGATGCTTTGTGATGTAAATTATAACTGAAAAATCTTGAGTTAACAGTGTTTTATGGATCTTTTGTGCGTTCCAGGAACCCCCGACTGAATCAAAGTATGGGTATCTTTTGTGAAGCAAATATTGCGTAAAAAATTTGATCGTCAGAATCGATATGTCGAGGTTCAAATCCTCCCCTGGTCAGTTGAAGATTCCCCGTAAGAATTACAAATGTTGCAAGAAAGGTCGGGTTTGATTCATCAATTCGATCTTACAAGCATTCATTTTGCAAGGTTCCAAATACCTTTTCATACCAGTAAGCAGTGGGAAGAAGTCGGAGCTTTTATGAGTTTTGTGACACCAGGAGGTCAAAATCGTATCGAGTGTAAATAAAGTTGCTTTCATGCTTGGTCATTTAGAGAAACATTAGCTCAGTTGGAAAATATTCAGAGAGCTCCCTTCGGAAGATAATAAATTAGATAGTACGTGTAAGAGTACAATTGGATGAAATTCCATTTTGACTCTTACCATAAAGGAATAGAGAAGGATGTAGTTATTACAGCGCGGGGCAAGTATGGAAGATGCGAGGAGTGAAATAAATTGTAATAATAAACTGGAGTGGCTTCAAATCCTACAAGCGAAGGAGTTCAATTTCTCGGTACAATGCGTGGCCTGTTCTGTATGCAAATTGCCTATGTGAAAACCGTACGAAGAGCTACACGTACATACTTGTACACGCATGCACATGGGCAGCGTGCGTGCAGAAGCACGCTGGGCTTGCAAGCGGAAATTTGCATGTACTGCGGTTAGCGAGAAAGCTGGGCCTCAAAACTTCTCTCGCTGCCGGGATTCCGGGCTTGTTCAGGAAACGGATTGTTTTGACAGAGTTAACTATGTAATGTCTGTTTACGTTTGTGATTTCGATCAAACGTATGAATTTCGATTCTCAAATGGCCAGGAAAAATGACAGCAATCTGGCTTCTCAATAGTATTTTCTAATCTACATACCTCATATAACAAGATTTATCAAAGTGGGTCGCTTGGAAACAGAGAGATAGATGTGTGCGGAAGAGAGACACCTCTGGCTTTTGAACTAACTATTTCTTTGAAGATCAATCTAGACGAAACTTTAAGAACAAATTTTTGAAGAAGTCTCTTGAACTTTTGAACTTGAATACTATCAGTTTCTCCCCCGAACTCTAAACCAATTTTGTGAACCATTTTTCTCATAAACTACGTATTCATCAAACGAACCGGTCAATTCTAAGTTACTGATTTCTGACGAGTGTTCATCTCACCAAGTTCAACAGGCGCGAGTCTCTCCAGATTTTGAAAGTTTGTGGTCCTCGAGATATCTAAGGAAGGAGGCTAACCCCCATATCAGTTTTGATGATTAATGGCTCTAAAGTGTATACGACCGTGCTCTAAATACAAACGTTCAACAATTCTGACAAGAATCAATGGTCCTTGAAACAACAGTTATTACAAATGTGCAAAATATCAAAAATAGGCTTGGGGCCCTCGCTCGGATCCTCGCGTGTTATATTAGACTTTTGGACAGAGTCATATCAAATTGGTCATCTACTTCTTTCGGGCGAAGTAAGTTGACGTAGCTTTCCCTATAGCAGTAATTACCACATAATTCCTCTCCAACCATTTGCACAGTTTAAAATTGTGGCACATTGCGGAGTCATTTGGGTATTGATGTTGATGTGTAAGATTCGTATACACCAGTTGAAATTCTGGCATCTCCACAGTTGGAGATTTAGAGTGAAACCAAAGGGCGTCAGTGGCTATTCTCTAATATTAATAGTTCAAACTCCAAGCCACAGTCAAGGGTTTGCAAACTCGTAACTTTACTTGTGTCCTAACCTCGGTCATAAAATTTATGTGCACACTTTTCTATGGGATGAATTGTTGTGGGAATCCGATGACAAAACCCCGAAGTCACTCACATCCATCATGACCAATTTGACATACTTATTTGTAGAGTTGTCTGTCGGTGTTTACGCCCCACAATTATTTCATGGTGTGCTCGGGTCACCCTAAAAATGTTGACATCTAAAAGTTGATAACTAATTGAGAAAGATGCGATTATAAGATGAGATTCTCTTCAAATTGCAGCGACCCATTCCTCTAGCATGAGAATGGTTTGATTTCCCTCTTACTGAAATTCGCAAAGATTAGATTGTCTGGATCAATTTTCAATCGTGCCTCCCGGCGAGCCAAATATTTCCTCACCGCGCTTGGCATTCAGAGTTGAGGGATCTTAACGACGTTGGGCGAGGCGGCGCTCTACTGAAGTGTAAGGAGAAGGGCGTCCAATCTGCCGAGGAACGATGCAATTTCCGGTGACTCCGGGACTACTTATCGAAAGCCCTGGAGTGTTTCCCATTTCCGAAATTCCACTCCAAGTTGCAGTAATCGGTTTACCCGGCTCACACACGACGCTCGCTTTCTAATGACCGATAGCTACGGCACCGGCGACAGCAATGCCACCGACCGATGGTGCCGACTACGGTATATCTCAAAAGGCATTTGCCCGCATTGAAGCTCCTTGCAAAGAGCCCCAATGGCCAGCATACCGAAAGGCTCCTTGATCTCGGATAAATGAGTCAAGTTACACTCAAGCAAGTTAGCCCGGCTCCCATAAGAATCGATATTGGTTTGCATTGTAATTTCTGCTTAGAAGAAGTTTCATTTTTAATCTGTGTAGAATACTTCAGTTCTCACCCTGACTATGTCACTCATCAACTGATCGACATTTGCTATTGAGTAAATACTCTTTGCTCACGCAAAATCAATCCTCCCGATCTTCTTTGATTATTGATGGCCCCATTTTTCTGGACAATTCAAGGTACAAAATCCCCGTCGACCCTTCGTACCATCCATGCCTGTGTACTCTTACATTTGGTTGAAGACATCTAAACATGAATGTTGTCGATTTTTATGGTTTTTCTCTGAACTCATTTTACAATCGACATCAACTTAGTCATCACGACCACTTGAGGTCTGAAGAGAACTTTTAAAAAATACAGAATTTCTTGCGATAAAAAGTTGAGACATCTATACAAAACTTTAACACAGCGGTGACGAGGGGCACCATTTTGAGGATATATTGATATGCATGCTAGATAAATGTTTATTGTCAGCTTCAACAGTTTTACTAGTGTGCGCCAGCTTTTGCTCGTGTTCGAAGCACGTGACACCAAATGACAGGGACCAGTTTGAGAGATGTATTTGGACGCGAACTTCCATATTCTCCGGCTGCTGCGACCGCTCGCTCGTACCCGGGGGAGATTCATCGGGCTGGTGATGCGTAAGCACATCTGCAGAATTTCAAATACCTATTTTGCATTCTCTGCCGAACAGCTTGCTGCACCGGTTACGTCAAACTATGCTGACTGAATAGGAAATTCATACCAACATTCTTCCCTTGAATTTCGTGTAGGACACGAACTCTTCAATCGAAAGGGGGATAATTGTCTGATTCACGAAAAAATTCATCTCTTATGAGATTATCGTATCCTTTTTCAGCTTTTTTCGTATGATATATGAAAACTACTTCTTATACTCTGTAAAAAAAACTCTTGGGGAAAACCTCGTCGGAAGAAGGCGATCCCGTGCAATTAACTGGGAAATCACTACCGGGCTAGGTAGAGTACAGCGCGCGTTGTGAAATCCCTATGTTCAATATAGGTCGGGTTTTTATCCAGTGTTCAACACAGGGATTTCACAGCTCCGGGTCGGGGTTCTCTCATGCACCGACTGGTAATTCACCGCGCGCGCTGTGAAAACACAGCGCGACTGGTGCGTTCCCTCGCCGTGAACGATGCAGACTTTTTTCCCATCGTCCTAACCTAAGAATGCCCCCTTCAAACGCGATTTTAGGGTTGTCATGATGGAAATTCATTACTGCCCTGTGCTTTCAGGCTTATTTTGGGCGCGCAGGAGTCATTTCCCTCGCTTCGCTCGGTGGATAAATCATTCTAGAGCCCGGATGGGCTGTGCACCTCCAGGGCGATGTACTATTTCCATGAAAACACATTCTACGTGGCTGAGAACTCGTCAAACGAGTTTTTATTGGGATTTCGGCCTCGTCAATCCATTAGGTTAATCATTTTTTAAGATTGGATGAGTGAATGAATGTCTCCATGTGAGTGCGTTCTGTACGGTAGACATTTCCTCACGCCGTCGACGGTTTTACCAATCCACCTCGTGAGAATACAGTACGGTATAGTGATCCCGCTGCGCGGTCTGTGAGAGTCCAGCACCGCTTGGGAAAAACCAAGCCGTGCTGTGATTGAACTGTCCTGTACTGTGATTTCCAAACGCGCGCTTTGAAATCCCTGTGTTGAACACTGGATAAAAACTCGACCTATGTTTAGCACTGGGTTTTCCCAACGAGATCGTTTACAGTGTAGTTTATCACAATTATGATCTTTCTGAGGCATCATAAAATCTGATCAATTGGCAAACTGAAAACTTTTCGTTCATCCCGAATTGTATATGACTTTCGGGGCTTTCGGCACCGAACCCAGATTGACAAATCAAACGCCATCCAATTCAGAGGGAAAGCCACAATTGATCTTTGTGCGGCGTACCAACCTGTTGTGGATAATTATATGAGAAATCTGCTAACGGATTAAGCTATATTTGCAGTATTGTACAATGCGGCTCGGGTAATATGAAAATCGATGTGGTTTTGAAACCAAGTTACAACCCTCCTGTTTGGTTAAACCAAAGGCTTGCCCGAGCCATGCACGCGTTTCTAAAAAGGTTTTTCACAGACCTCTACGATTCTTTTTTTATTATTTGGTGAAGAAAACGAGTTGACAAATGTTTATTATTACCTCACTCTGTTTCGTCAACCCTTCGCTTCATCCAGATCGATATTGTGAAGAGTTATTCTCATCATTCTCGGCTACAATGTCGACTTTGGTCAAAATTCAATGTGATGAATCTCTTTTATTATCCAACTTGGTTTGGCCAACTTTTTGTTTGTAGCCGAGGAGAATGAAAATATCTTGAGTGCTTGATTGCACAGGTTGAGTATGCCTGCGTATCCTGGCTGTCGAGTTACGCCCATTTTTCCGAACTCTTTTGTGGTTTAGGTCAGACAGGGAGTTGACGAAACAAGTTAGACATGTTTAACTTGACGACAATGACAACTATGTCTTCAACTCTTGTTTTAACCCGAACAGAAAAAAATATTTGAAAAAAATGACAATAACTTTTTTAGCACCGAGTGTACGGCTCCTGCATGACCTCATTAGCTGATTGAGCAATTTTTTTAATCTGATCCTGTACAAGCGTGACATATTCTCTGGGGTGTTCTATTTCGATGAAACCCTTTGTACATTCACCCGGTCACAATTGAATGATCGAATCGTCTTGACATTATGAAATTTTGATGATTGAATCCGAGCAATTCTTGTGAGGATGAGAAAACTGATATTACTTCTCTCTAAATTCTTTCGAGTGACTTTTCACTCTCAGGGAGTGAAAGCTCGAGTGAAAGTCACTCGAAGGAATTTAGAGCATCATTCACAATCTTCTATGATATCTCTGTCAATCAATTATTACCGCAACCAACTAATCAATGGACTTATTTTTGTTTAATTCCAGGTAAGAGCCGTTTCCGAGAGTTATCCATGAAAACAATTGAGTTGAGACACATCTTCCAAAGAAGCACAAATATTCCAAAACCAAATCATCCTCATAATTTAATGGCCTGCCAAAACTAAGGTAAGATATTTGAAAGTCGAAATACATGAGTGAATCTCCTCATGGATCACCTCATCGCCTGAGTGGTCACGAGGCCTTATTCAACTTCCCATTCAACGGTACAGAAAACGGCTGTTCTGTCTCGTTTTCGTCTTGAGTGCTAAACTATCATGATCCGCCTGTAAAAACAATGATAGCTCCAAGAATCCCCGAGATTTCGGCCACTCAGTCACAATAGTTGACTCTCGTGACTGTCGATCTCGTTGCCGAGGCATTCCCTCAATTCGCTTGGTGTGGCAAAATCGCTCTACGTGCGGGCGTACTCACATGCGGCCGCAATGCACATGCACACACCGCATGCAAGCACGTCGCGCTGGCCGCGCGCATGGCAGCGCTCGCGCGCCCCACCTCGAGCCGCACCGGTGGCGGCGCGGGCGGGAGTCGCGGCGAGACTGCCACGGAGTAGCTCTCGCAGTCCGGATCCAAGAGCGCAGACGAAAGCAGCAGCCGCGCGCCGGCATCACCAGTGAGCCGCGGCACGCGCTCGAGGCAGCAGGTGCGCGACGGCCTCGGCCCCCGTGCCGATTTTGAATTTCGCGCCGGAAGCGAGCCGCTCGCGGGTGTCAACAGGTGTCCGCGCGGCGTTCGCCGATCTCGCGAGTGCGCGCCGCGTTTCCGCAGCGAGGAGTCCACGTCAGCAGCCGCGCGCTCCCGCCGATCTCGATCCGCACCACGCGCGGTGCGATATACAGTGCAGTGTCGGATTCGCCGATCGCGCGCGGGGGCGGGCCGCCCCGCTGAAGATCGGCTAGCGTGGCATGCAGCGCACGCCGAGGGGGACGCTCGGCTGTGGCAGAAGAGGCGCCCGCTCTCACGGACCGGCCTGGGTGCTCGCAAAAAAGCAAATTCGAGGTATTGCGGCGGTGACGAGTCGCCCCGGGACGATTTTGGACGTCGGGCCGCTCGCCCGCGAGACGCAGCTCGGTATGTCGCCGGGCAGCTGTCCGCTGCCGATCGGATCGGCGGCGGTGCGCTCGCTCGAGAGCTGTCGTCTGTCGCCGAGCGCGACGAGAGCAACTGTCCGAGTGTCGCGCCGTTCTTTTTCCGCCGCTGAATTTCTCACGGGCCGCGAGCGAGCGGCTCCACGTCCAGACTCGAGCTGCTCGAGACAGCGACGACTTGGCCACGACTCTTGTCCCTTACTCTATGCGACGCGATCTCCAAGTCTGCGTGTGTGAAACAAGCGATCTCGAGAGTCCCATGCTTGCCAAATTTGACACCCGCGATATTGACGCAAGCGTAGTTGACCCACAGAGCCAAGTGGCTCATTTGTAACGCATCGTGAAGAAATCGAGACCTACTCTCTTCGGTCATGAAGGATCGTCCGCTTTCATCATTGCGATATCGACAAGCTGAGAAAAAGTCTGTTCGATATCGCGGCCTTTAGTCGCATTATTCAGGAAGCAGATTTTTTTTTCTCACACACAGATGACACATCATTCTTTGATGAATCATGACAATGATCGTTTGAAAAGAATATTTGTACGTTTCCAGTCGAGCGGAATCGCTCGTCATCTCCGATAGAGAACAGAAACGGTCAGAGAGGAGCGAGCAAATCTAATTTGAAAATTCGGAAGAGAGCTGAAATTGTAATAACTTTTGAAGTGGGACGGAGTACCAAGGCTTTCCTGCGGATGAAAATGTGAAGCTAAAAGCCACATTACACTTCGCATCATTATCTGAGCGTCGAGCGCGCAACGGTGTACACACATTGCGCGCGCGTGGATGCAAAATTGCACTTCAAATCGCTGTCGTAACCCGCGCTCATTCCGCGGGGACATTTAAAATTTCGCCGCTAGGAGATCTGATGAAAAAACTCGGAAGAGGAAAAAACTGCAGTATTCAATTCTCAATAAAAAGAAGGCAAAACGTATAGTTTTACCGCGAGGGGCGCGTGAAAGAAGAGGCGAAAAAGCGAGCGAACAATGGGATCAAGCCAATAAATACCATGCGTACGACAGCTGTGTTAAAATATGGAATGCATTAAAGTGCGTGCGCGCGCGAATCACAGAGAGAAAGACGGAGAGAGAGAGAGGAGAAAAAAAAGCAGAGAGTGCACTGTGAGAGAGCTATTATATCAGTAGCTGTGAACTAAAAGAAGGAGAACTCTTCCAAATGCGAATAAAATAATGAAAATGAGCCTCTGCGCTGACTTGCTACTGCCACTCTTCTTCTCTGTTCCAAGAAGTGAAACAGAGGTGAGAGATTCTGAAGCTACAAATTCAACCGCCGCGCGCGTCAGTAAAAGAGACGTAGCTTACACTCTTGCGTATAATAGTGAAGAATTGCCCTCGCTTGAATTTCTCAAATCCAAGTGAAGCCAACGCTCGTGTAAGCCGCATCTTCCGATTAATGTTTCAGGATTGAAGTCGAGATCGTGCATAAAATAACTTCTGAAGTATAGTGGATGTGCCTTATCAAAGTAGAGTTTTTGTGAGTATGGTGGCCTCGTCCTTCCCCAAATCCACCAGCAATGAAATGAAAGAAATCTACGCTTATAAATCGCTCAAGTATGGCCTTATTGGGATTCTTTCAGCAACAAAAAATCAAAGTATAGGCTCGTTGCTCAAGCATTGAACGCAGAAAATAGACAGGACATGCGAGTCTGTTCTAAAATTTCTTTCTATTAGAGAATCTATTCTCTATTAAGCTCTAGCAGATGAGACTTTGATGAGTCACCCGCTCCACCCAAATATGAATTCTCACATTTTAAATTTGTGCGGTTGCATTGAAGATTCCTCCTTGAAAACTACCTTAGATTAAAGGTTTTTCATTTAGCTTTTCTGAAAAATGCGCCTAAACAATTCTTGTGTTGGATTCTTGTCAATTGGGATTGATTCTTAGTGACCTAAGAGGGTACATGATGACTGCCTGGTCATGTTTCAAATAAACGACATGCACCACTTTTATCCGCGGATTTGAAGAATCAAACCCGGCAAATGTTTAAAAGCTGCATGAGAGATTTCCAATCTCGGATAAATTTTGTGGCACCAATTAAAAGCTTATGCTCGAGATTCGGAAAGAATTCTTCGATGTAATTTCATGAACCTATAACATGTGAAAAATTACCCTGTGATAGAGCGCGTAGCTTGTTGAAATCTCACTTGCTCTATTCTCTGAAAATAAATTTCAGAATGTGCTGGCAAATCCTTTAATTATTCGCGCTCTACACTTGAGCATCTTGCCCTTCTTTCAACCCTTCCATTGTTGGTAAAATCACAATATGTCTATGCTCAGGCGATTTACATGATGTGTGGATTTCATTGATTTCGAGGCTAGTAGATTTGCGGAAGACCGCAAGGCCTCATACTTACAAAAAATATGTTTTTATGAAATGTATCCATCATACTCGAAGCGCGGTTTCTATTATGAGCTTGTCGTTTCCAGGAACGTTAGAAAATTCAAAAAATCTACAAATGTATAGCGCTCTATTTCTGTCTAACTAAATACTTGAGTTCTATTAGGTATGTTGATATCTCAGTTTTACTTCGTTGCGAGTGATTGTATCAACCTGGTGGAACATTAACATTGGAGAAGCCAAATAGAAATTTGGAATTCTGGAAGAATTTATGGCTTTTTTAGATGAGGGAAGCTCAAAATTCTCAACTTTTCATCTTGGTGTTCGCGAAATATCACTCATTATCCAAAACTGATTCAATTATTGAAAGTATTTAAAATTCTGATGCATGAATACACGCCTTTTTCAAATCAAGTTACGTATCTGAGCTTATATTTTGATATTTAAGCTACTGGATTTCTGAAGACTGAAACTGTTGTAAAGCACTACGACATTGAAGGATTTTGGGAGAGAATTCTAGAAGTTGAAATGTTATTGTGATCTCAAATAAGTAGGATCAGAACTCAGAAAAAGAGGTCTTTATTCAATTATGATACAAATATCATCCAATAATATTTAATGCTTCGGAAAAAGATGTCCATTTATAATTGAGCACAGAACAACGAACCAACTCTCCCTAATCGACAAGTGAGCGGGAGTTACAAGCCTGGGTATCTGTGGGGGCTTATAAGATAGTATTTAAGCATTGTTACTGTCGATGATCTTAGCTTCCCACTTTTTTAATAAGAATATTGGTAGAATTTTTTGTCGATCTTGCGGGACTGAGTCGAGTAAAAGATCTTGATTATTTATGAGCAGCAATCGTTTATTCGCGACGTTTCGTCGAACTAGTGCATCGACCTCTTCATGCTAAGATTCTCAACAGGAATAAACACACATATACACTACATAGTTGACACGAGTGGTTCTGGACGATTCACTATGGATGGACATGAAAAAATTTACTTACGAGGTACACGATATCACATCTTCAAATTTAGAATTTAAATCGAACATAGTTGTGTCGACGACCATGTCTTGTCACAGCTGTTTCAAATCGAACAAGATAATGAGCTTCAAAAGAGAATCGGTTTATTTATAGGAGTGGTAACGATACATTGAGAGCTAGTATGTCTTCGTAGAGAAAGTGAGTATCAGATTTGGTACAAATCATTTTTGATAGTAATCCTCTGTTGTAGTTGGACCCTTTATCTAAAATTTTAATATTTTACCATCAAATTCATCTTGTAAACTCTTACGATGAAATGATACTATGGCCTTTGGTTCTTTGAAACTTCAACTGATAAGGCTCGTTTTTTTTCTCCTGCGTATGATGCTGGGCAATCTTTGCAGTTGAATGAGCCGTTCATGAGTAATCAAGACCCTTTACTCGAGCCAGTCCCCCAAGATCGAAAAAAAAGCTTACTAATAGTCTTTTCATGTACTGTTACTCATGTAGTCACGTATAGACTCGTTGTTATGATTCTGATTCCTTGAGACGGGCCAAGGCTTGTGGTTTCCATTCTGTTCGAAATTATGGACTCACCTGCGCTGATATCCCAAGTATAGTATGACGGGCAACATCCATATACTATGCCCCACACGTCGCGTCGTGAGTCCAATTATTTTCGCAGATGGTCGTAAAAATGAGTCAGTCGTGTTTGGTTAAGAAAAATACCAAGATTGTATTCCTGCTTGACTCTAACTTTCCATCTTGGTTGCTTTCAAAATTTCATAATTAATTCCGCCGTCGATCATCAGCTTTCTGTAATAAATTTGTCGAATGTATGCAATGGTACGATTTGTGTAGTGCTCGTAAAACTGGGAGCTTGTGGTAGTGTGCCTCTTGTTATTTTCATGAAATATCACAACCACAGTGAACCTTTCTGGTGATAAATTTTTTTAAAAAGTTGCGCCAATAAGAAAACAAATATAATGCACTCTCGACAGACGAAATAGCGTGCTCCATACTGTATCTTTGTTTTATGTGTAACTTCACTACGTGTTCATCCGAGATTCCATTTTAAAATATTAAAAAGGCTATTTTTCTGCTGTAAGCTTCTATTAAGCTGTGTAATGAACTTCCAAATGTGAATCTTTTATGCAGTTTGAGTTACATGGAAAAACCTTTACACCTCAACTGCAAGTCTCTCAATCCTTCAACGTCATTTCAGATTATTTTGTGTGTTTTATCGTTTTAGCATTTTTTGACGCAAGTATTACTTCTCAACATAGCCTTTGATTTTCCATCCCAATATCTTATAATTTTAGGGCGGTTGACCTGTAATCATCTTAGTGACAGGGTACGGCGTCAGTGGCTCTCGGCGATTGGCGTGAGCCGAGAGGCCGACCGACGGTCTGTCACACAAAACTGATTGTCTTTGACTCGTCACGA